>JAECUM010001428.1:0-162106 GCA_016617855.1 Megalonaias nervosa
CAAAGTCTCACACTGAAAATATATATTAAAAAGAAAGACTGTTTACAGTTCAGCTAACATGCGGGCCGAAATGACCTTGGCAATAGCCAATCGTTATCACTCGATGTTTACAAAATCTATGAGCTAAAAATAGTGCTGAAGTAACGTTAAGATATAATCGGGTCAAGCCAATTTTCGGAAAAGAGACTTAAATCCAATGAAAATTATCATTACAATAAAATTTAATGAAACAAAAATAAAATAAAAAAGAATTTTAAAACTAACACACAAGCAATTTAATTACATATACGTAACAATATCTATCTATCTATCTATCTATATATATATATATATATATATATATATATATATATATATATATATATATATATATATATATATATGGCAATTCAAATAACCATATCCATCAAACCCTATTCAGTGCAATAGTAAATATAAAGATTTTGTGCGTGTAAAGGAACATTAATTGTTTTCCTTGTTTATATTTTTTTTTAAATATGAGAGGACATTTCTTTAAATAATGCAGGGCAAGAGGTGGCCGAGTGGTCTAAAGCGCTTGCATTTATCGATCACTGCCATCTCACCTAATTAGGTCTGGTCACAAGTTCTTACAGCTTAGAATAGTCTTTTTCGACAATCGATTAGACATTTACATGGACATCATCACAAATTACTACTTCCGTAATATGTAAATATTATATGATTCATGCGAAAAGTAGTAGTAGTAGTAGTAGTAGTAGTTGAGATTAATTACATAAATGCATGAATCGTGGTCAAGAGCACAACCACCAAAAACAATACATATAATAATCAACAGATTATCTTTGTTTATAAATATGGCAGCAATTAATTGAGTGGAAGCATCAAATTTTGAATGCTCCTCAATTATATAAAGTGTTACATGCCTTAGCATAAGTTTGGAATTAGGAAAATGAGCGAATATCCACATTTGTACAACACATTATTAGTAGTCACTGGTATATAGAACTGATCAATATTAGTAGTCACTGGTATATAGAACTGATCAATATTAGTATTCACTAGTATATAGAACTGATCAATATTAGTAGTCACTAGTATATAGAGCTGATCAATATTATTAGTCACTGGTATATAGACTTGATCAATATTAGTATTCACTAGTATATAGAGCTGATCAATATTAGTAGTCACTAGTATATAGAACTGATCAATATTAGTAGTCACTAGTATATAGAACTGATCAATATTAATAGTCACTAGTATATAGAGCTGATCAATATTAGTAGTCACTACTATATAGAGCTCATCAATATTAGTATTCACAATTATATAGAGCTGATCACTATTAGTGGTCACCAGTATATAGAGCTCATCACTATTAGTAGTCGCTTGTGTATAGAGTTTATCGATATTAGTAGTCACTAGTATATATAGCTTATCAATATTATTAGTCACTAGTATATAGAGTTGATCAATAATCGTAGTCACTGGTATATATAACTGATCAATATTAATAGTCACAAGTATACAGAACTGATAAATATTAGTAGTCACTAGTATATAGAGTTGATCAATATCAGTACCCACTAGTATACAGAACTGATAAATATTAGTTGTCACTAGTATATAGAGTTGATCGATATTAGTAGTCACCAGTATATAAATTTGATCAATATTAGTAGCCACTAGTATACAGAAACTGATAAATATTAGTTGTCACTAGTATATAGAGCTGATCGATATTAGTAGTCACCAGTATATAGAGTTGATCAATATTAGTAGCCATTAGTATACAGAACTGATAAATATTATTTGTCACTAGTATATAGAGTTGATCAATATTAGTAGTCATTAGTATATAGAGTACAATCAATATTAGTAGTCATTAGTATATAGAGTTGATCAATATTAGTAGTCACTGGGATATATATAACTGATCAATATTAATAGTCACTAGTATACAGAACTGATAAATATTAGTAGTCATTAGTATATAGAGTTGATCAATGTTAGTAGCCTCTAGTATACATAACTGATAAATATTAGTAGTCACAAGTATATGGAGTTGATCAATATTAGTAGCCACTAGTATATAGAACTGATAAACATTAATAGTCACTAGTATATAGAGTTGATCAATATTAGTAGCCACTAGCATATATAGCTCATCACTATTAGTAGTCACTAGTATATAGAGTTGATCAATATTAGTAGCCACTAGTATATAGAACTGATAAACATTAACAGTCACTAGGATATAGAGTTAATCAATATTAGTAGCCACTAGCATATATAGCTCATCAATATTAGTAGTCACTAGTATATAGAGTTGATCAATATTAGTAGCCACTAGTATATAGAGCTCATCAATATTAGTAGTCACTAGTATATAGACTTGATCAATATTAGTAGCCACTAATATATGGAGCTCACCACGAGTAGTAGTCACTAGTATATAGACTTGATCACTATTAGTAGTCATTAGTATACAGAGTTAATTAATATTAGTAGCCACTAGTACACGAACAGGTTCTCGTGAGTACCATTGTTAATTTGTAATCTAAGTAAACATCACAGGGAAGTTTGGAAAATTCCATGCCTCACTTCAGTAGCTCGATGGATGTTTCTGAAGTAAAATCAGCACTTTACGGTCAGCCAGGTCTGTTGAGTATTGATATCCACAGAGCACAAAGAACTAGTACATGAACAGGTAAAAAAATTACAAATTAATGTAGTTTGGGCTTTACCAATCCACTTGCACCGCGGTCGGACATACTCAAATTTGGTTCGGAAAGCTGAAGTTGGTAAGGTACTTGCCAACAGGTAAGTCAAAAATATTGAAAAAAATAAAGGGGAAGAGTTCGCGTTCAGTTTGTAATGCTGTATGTTCTGCAAGTTTTATACTCTACAATGTCACTACAGCATATATGCCTTGTTGGAAGAATTCATATGTGTAACTTGCATTCGTCATTCATATGTGTAACTTGCATTCGTCAAGGAGAATGCTTGTTATCCTTTCTTATTTCCGTGCTTATTAATGACATTGAAGAATAATTTATTAACAGTTGTGTTCAAGATGCTGACTTAGCTGTGCTACAAGTGTTATAGTGTTACACGCAGATGATCTAGTTAATTTTCTGAGTCAAAACAGGGTCTGCAAAAGGGCCTATGTGCTCTGAGTACATATTGTGACAAGTGAAGCATTAAAGTAAATACAAACAAAACAAAAATTACGGTTTTAAGTAAGGGTGGAAGAATAGCAGATGATACATTATAAAGGCTTAGAGTTATAGGATGTTAATAAAGTTTGTAGTTTCCATGGGGCCGTCGGGTGGCCGAATGGTCTAAGGCGTTCGCCTTTTTAGATCACGCACACATCTCACCTCTGTGCGCGTGAATTCTAGTATCGGCTCAGCAAAGTGTCCTTGTGAGAAAGATTGCCAGTAGCTACCTTCCTGTGGGGCTGTGTGCTGAAAAGCGGCGTTAAACCCCACAAAACCAAAATCTGTCATTTCCGCTTTGCATTCAATGTCAATATCAGTCACGCATTTTCTTGCGCTTGCATTATAATTTGAATATTTACAATTTAAAGCAAGTTCTGATAAAAAGGGAATAAATTTTCACATTTAATTTACCAGTTACATTGTATTCGTAATATTTGTTCGTGCATGGGATTCGCCGACTTTCAGGTGATAACCTAACCACAGGCAGTTTGTGACTTCCGAAATGATCTGAGCTTGCCGACTTCAAAGAACTGGAATGTCAAAGATTGATTTGATGCATGTAGCCGATATCAAGGTGAATAGGTTATAATTGTTTATAGTGTAATGCTCGAGATTTCTTTGATAGGAGTGTTTGGAAGTAAATAACAATCGTCTCGAATGATTAGCCACGTCAATTTCGTTCAAAGTGTGATCCATGGTACCCAAACTATAACACCCACAAGCGGTGTTTATCATCCATTGTTCATGTGGTAATTATAGGAGACCAATAGATCATCATAAGCATCATCATCGTTATCATCATGACAATAAATTAAATGGACAAAATTAAGTCTTCTCAAATCATTCATTTGCAGGTATAAGTAATTACAAAAAGTCTAACTTTAATCATTGTTGATGTAGTTGACGAGATGAGGCTGCAAGCGTATCTAGGAAAAAAGAAAGGGAAACTTCACGCAGCTACAACAAACAAATCTAATTAACCTGTTTCAAAGAATGAAATCATTTGTATTGCAATAATTCAGCGGGGGGCCCAGTTTAAATTTTTTTAAGTGGATGGATACTTAAATCTACACGATTAATTGAACTTTTTTGCAAAAGTCGAAAACAGATAAAATTGTTATGATATATTAAAACATCATTAGTACAAATGAAAATCTGTTACGTAAACTTTTGTTTTCGTAAAGACCACTTGTTTGTATTTCATACAGCAATGTAATCGACAGACAATGTAGCATTCAGAAAACCTCTCGCATTTCTGTAGTTGCTTTCAGTCTAATCACACGTCTACCATGTTTATAAACACGTTATAAAAGTACCTCAACGCTTCAATAAGAAATAGAAAATTCGCTAAGTATCGATGAAGTGAAGCCTCGGGGAAAAACAATCGCATAATGACTGTAGTGTCCATGCTTTGTCATAGATCATTTAGCACAGGGCTATACTGTGATTTTAAAAGCAAGTCTGATTCGAAGTAATGTTTTGTTCAGTAAATTTTGCCTTAAGCTATTTTTTTGGTTCAAAACTATGTAGCGGATCAAATAAACTATTTGAGCTATCTCGGATCAAAGCTTTCTTATTGGTTCTGTTTTCTGTAAACAGGTAGAATAACTTGCAAAATCAGCCGAAATAAAGAGCCGCGTGAAAAATCCGAGAAATAATAGATTGTGGACATTTCTATACGAGATCATAGCCACGTTTAACCAATAAGGCAGAGAAAATTCAACGCACCATCATCTCTGAGTTTGTGAAACTGCTCACATTTGACTTCTTTCAAACCATACACTTAATTTCTCCATTATTACATTCCCATTTGATTTTATATGGTTCATTTGGAGATCGATATGGATGTTCAATCTGAATTTCCTTTATCACATGCTCAGGCTGGAACTATTTAGATGTTTTCATTAACGTCCGTCACTGACGTCAATATTCTCATATTCACCAAACTGAATTTTTGTATAGATTAAAGTATTTGGAAAGCGTAAAAAGGCGGTATGCATTATTTCAAAACCGCATTGTTTTGTTTATTTCTAGAGAGGGTGAAAGAACAAGTATGATATGGCGTACAAAGACGTCTCGGCCTGACAGCGTGTAGTTCTGTCTATAACCTACACAAACTGCTAGGTATTGTAACAAACCAATGGAATATGCTATGATTATTACTCAAGCTTCCAGATGTTAAGTTTTTATTTGCTCAATGTAGCTGTTAAAAATTTGTTTTATAAAATACTTAATGCAGAGCGAGCGAGAAAAAAGAAAACGTGCGATAGCTATTATAAACTATGTTGTTTAAAGCATCTTAAAAAAATCTGTCAAAATTACAGCTTTTAAATTGCACATCGGAATGATATGTCCGTTATTCTGTTCCTGAACGACTATTTTAATTTGATAACATTATCTTTGTTTGCCTTCTGTTTATCAAGGTACCAGTCAAAGAAAATTAAGAAGAGTGATTTCCCATGCAAAGACTGTTTATTACTAGATCACGTTAGTATCTGGATTTGCTATATGAAGAAAAGGCGAGTCGGTATTGGTGGGGGGTTATTTTGATTGATTCGCTCGAGCGATTTCCCTCTTGTAAGCTAATGAGGTGAAGAGTAAACAAACATCTGAACAATGTTTTGTTTTATACAAATACCGGTCTTGATTATTGAGGAAAAAAAAATTCTTGAGTCATAAGAGTGCTCATTTGTTAAACAGACTGGCCCCAGAAAATTACTGTCATAGTATGGATAGTTTTAGTTCGTGCCTTGGATGCTGTTCTAATGCTCAGTTTCTCAGATTACAACTGGACGCGCGGGACTGGGGGAGCGTCTAATTTTTAAATTGCGCAGTTTCTAAGCAGCATCAGCAACAAGATTGTAAACGTTAAACAGGTACTTAATTTTCCACTTAATTACGAATCGAAGAGATAACATATGAGGAACAAGTATTGATTTGGAAAATAATGTAGTCAGGCACATTTTTATATTTTGTTTTGAAAGTTTTTGATCGGATTGCTCATGTATGAAGAAAATACAGGATATTTGATCTGATAATCCAATGAATAATCTGGGGAGTAATGTCCAGATATTTACGTGAACTGCAGACTGCAGTACCTTGGCGTTTTGAAAAAATTATCACAATTTTTCTTTTCATACAATCATACCTCCATCCCCCTCCTCCCAAAGAGAATAGGTTAAATGGTCATTACCTAACATTCAGAACAGCGTCACCGTCTTCTCTATATTTAAATACTGCATACCTGCGTCTGTTATATGCTTGAGCTAAACCTTAATTTTCGTCAGGACCTGCTTGTTTTTTTTTGTTTGTTTGTTTGTTTGTTTGTTTTAATGGGAAGTCGGTATTCGAAGATATTTCTCAAACTGATTAACTGGACAGTTACTAGGTACTGGCGTCATAATGAACACTGGAATTTATGGTACCATATATTCATTTCTTAATAAGAAGATTTCTTAATATATTCTCACCTATAAGTAGTTCGATAAAAGAATAATTATATGTATCAGCTGTGTGTGGCCTCCTCCGTGATACATACTATGACATACTGATTTATGGCTTCGAACATGCGTAATGATAAATGTTAAGTGCAGAAACACGATACAAATATAAAAGGAGTGCCTCTGCATGGTCCTTAGTTTGATAAGGGGAAAAGGTTTTTATTTTGGATATTAGCGCTATAGAACACTTCAATGACAATGTACGTCGCATTAAAGTACTTGGAAATATAGAAATAACAAAAAACTCAAGCAAACTCACGCAGGGTGTTCGACATTATTTCTTTTTTTTTAAAAATTAAAATATTTTTGTCCCATTTGATCTTGATATGAATTTATAAACTCGCTTGTTTTTGACTAATGGCTTGTTACAGTATGAATATACACGATGAATACAATCATATTTTAATAAAGAAATTGAAACACGCACATAATAAATACACACATTATATGAAACTTTGTTTTCTAGCGGATTAGGATGTAATGTGCACACGTTCAAATATGTTTTAGATCCAACTCCAAATTCATTGTGAGTATTACAGGTGTCCGATTTTCATTGTGAGTATTACAGGTGTCCGATTTTTCATTGTGAGTATTACAGGTGTCCGATTTGCACGTTTATTTTTCCGTGGTATTAAGATTGGTAGTATTCATAGACACAAAAGAATGCATATGGAAGTCTTGTTTCACAAACACAAATTTAAATTTATCAATTTTTTTGCATTCCGAAAGATCACGATATTTACCTATTATGCCTGAGTGACACATGTGGCACACTCGATCTTTAATTTCAGTCTTTTCAATAACCTCGTTTCAGTTGATGATGTAGGATCATAGCTCTTATATTGTATGACTATGTATTTTTTTCTTTTTTGGTGTGTGTGTGTGGGGGTGAGTGCCAATGAAGAACTGAGTAATGACGTAACCGTTTTGTTTTCAATGCTGCATATTCTCAACATAGCAAGCAATGTTATGCTGAAAGAGAGGAACATGAAACTTGCCACAATTATTCCTGAGATGTTATTAATAAATTTTACAGTTTTGGAGGTCGATATGTAGAATATTTGCATATTCTTCTAAGACTACTATTGGAAAGTAAGCGAATTTTGACTTGTCATCATTGATTTCTTAATTACGTTACATTTCTTAAAAAATCTAACCGTATGCAAAACATACGAGACTGTAGAGCGCCTCCTTAGTTTCCTTCAACCAGATGGTTCCTGGGTTCCGTGAGATCTTCGCCATACGAGGATCTGGTAAAATACTTCATTCAAATATGTTGCCAACAGTAGGCGCTTAAGTCAAACTTTGTAGAAGCGCAGCTAGAAAGTCTTTTCGCTATCTAAATAAGCTACTGAAACTGTTTACGCGAAATATAGCGTCATCTTATCATCACAGTTACATATTATGTCATCTCATGTCATGAAATTTTGGGTCTCAAAATTTTGAGAAAGCCTTGTTCTGGCGTTACAGTGAAAACTGCCTCCCCCCAGTCTCTAGTTTCCCTTTGTAGATACTGTCTGGCCAGGCCGAGACCACTTAAGAATTCGTGCGGAGGTAAACCCTAATCTGCCGCCGCATTATACGATGACACTTTCGAGTCTATCTTGTTCGCATTTAAGAAAAGCCCCCGGCCCCCGCCCCCCCCCCCCGGGCCAGAAACTCAAACGACAATCAGAATTATGCTTTTCTTGAAACTGATCGCAGAAACTGATCAGCGCAGACTAGGCTGACATGAAAAAGACTTCGTAAATCAAACTTAGTGTTATGATAAGAACAAAATTACTTTATTTGCAGCTCTTTAGACTTCATTATCTATATGCTCGTTGTATTTGAAAAGATAGCAATTAAATCAGACAACAATATGAAACAATTGTTCTAGTTTCAAATACATTCCACTGCGGAACATGATTGTTGAAATACGTAGTATTTAGGAAATGTTGGGGTTTCGTTTTCCTTTACATTGGTTCTAGATGAAACTTGGAAACGGTTCTCAATTACGTTGACATTTTATGTATTTTCTTGAAATTATGATCCCAAAAAATGCAGCCGTTGAAAAGAAAGAAACCAAAATTGCACATTATTTTAATTAAAAATAAAATGACTGAAATAAAAGAACACATTCATTTTGTTCTTAAAATGTGAATGAGGTATGAGCATCTTAAAATTAATAATGGAACATATTCCTTGTTAGATGGCAAGTGACTACTCTTTGTTTCTGAAAAGAAGAGAGGGCTGTCTTGGATTTTGACCTTCATAGTAAATCAATGTAGACATGTTTTATCGTATCCCATCTCCCAGTTGTATGAAATATTGCATGATTCATGAACAGAGCTAGTTTCTTATCGAAGCTTTAGAAAGTGAAAGCGATTGAAAAAAAAAAAGAAGCCACTATTTACGTTTTTAGGCTATTGAATAGAAAATGTGGTAATCATCAATATGTCACATTTCTTTATTTTAAAGACGATTCGGAAGTGAAAAGGATGGTATTCCGAAGACGCAAGGTACAGGAGAGAGGACTTGCGGTGAGTACTAGTATTCTAAGTAGTGCTGGTCCGATTAGTTGGTCAGATATTAATCACTTTCAGTGAAGTGACCGATTACAATTTATGTGGTCGGTTTTGATCGGAAGTTAGTTCCACATCATTCCTGCTGTTTCAGATTATTTTTTTTGGGGGGGGGGCACCAGACAGATGCCCCCCCCCCTTAGCCCCCCCCAAAAACCCCCAGAAGTATTTTATGTCTATGTGTATCCCCCTAAGGTATGATGCATTGTTTACCTTATGAAACAGAATTTGGATCAAAAATTTATTTAAAGCAAATTTTTGACGGGGTATTTTTCCCTAGTGTATCTGAAGGTTTGCTCATCCGATCAAATTTCAGTCATTTGGTCGGAATCCCGCTCCTTTTAAAGGTTTAGTGACCTTTGCCAAGGGTCCCTATGCTATATGTGTTAGGCTATATTGTGTGCTTGATACAGATTTTGCGTAAGGATGGCAATTCATCGAATCTTTCCCAGGTTTTTCTACTACAATTTTAAGCTATTTGAAAATATCCCTGGTTTTCGCAGGGCATCACGTACACTACTTACTCGATTATCAATCGATCATCGATCGCTGACAGAAACTGATAGCCGATCATGGAGTGTTAATTGATTCTAAACATGCTATTTATGCTTGCGTTTTGAAACATAAATGAATCCATTCAACATAATTTGGAGACTTGGGTGTTCCAATTAACACGCTCAAAGTTAATATCGTTGTTTTCTATATAATACTACTATCATTCATTTAAAGATTTAACATTTTGTATTTTATAGAAAATGTCTTCTCAGTTGTACAAAGATATACTCTCTTCGTAAATGACATTATAATAGCATGTTTTGTTTCAAGCAGTGTTACTATTTTTGTTTTTGTTTGTTTGTTTTCCCAAATATTAAACATTGCATATATATTTCTGATTGAATGGCAGTTGCTGATTTTGAAAGTCTTATTTGAAAGAGGTAAACATGTCTGATGATGATGATGATGATGATGATGATGATGATGATGAGATAAAGCATGCAGTTTCACACAGTATAACATTGTTGTTACACAGATGTGTTTGCCATGGTGCACAAGGCCCAGCGAACTATTATTGATCTATCGACACTTGTCAATAAAACCACTTGCCACTTATCCACAAAAATAAAAGTACTTATTCATTGAAAGATATTGACATAATTATAAATAAGTCGTCATAAGACGAGAAATAAGTCAGTATTTCTAAAATTTTTGTCGACATATCCATTTGTTTATATCGACGTAATAAAGGTGTAATTCGACCAATGTTTGTGTTAATGCTAACTTATGACATCTGTGGTGGCAAATTTCTGCTACTTATCCTCTTAAATAAGTAGTCTTACTCTTTCAGATTTGTCGACAATACTATACACAAGTCGTCTATCGACGCGAAATAGTGGACTAATCTAAGTCTTGAGGTGAAATAATGTTTTTTCTAAATCGACATATTAACAGGATAAGTTAACCAACGATTGTATTAATGTCACCATGTGCCATCCGCCTAAACCACTTGCATTACCCAAATAAGTTGCCATAGCTGTGAAAATAAGGCTACATAATTAAAATACAGATAATGTTATTAATTATTCATGAATCGGCATATGTCAGGCTGTTACCGTGTTTTCTTTTTCTTTGTTTTTTGTTTGTCGTTACGTGTTGCAGAGAGATGGTTGTTTCAGTTTATTAGTTCTAGTTGTCTAGTATTGGTTTCGTAATTCATATGGGCGTTTCAAAACCGTTTATTTTGTTACAAGCGATTTTATTTTGAAAGCTCACCAAGGATGTCGCGCATTCTTATGTTCTTTTCTTTTTGTATCAACTGCATTTTGAATCATTGACATCACTAATCCGTTGGCGATCGCAGCAACTCAATCAGCGTAGTGTCATGTGGTATAGTTTTGTGCTAAACTATTTTGGGATACATCATTGCAGGTAAGCAGGCGAGAAACCGGGTTCTGCAAAACACTTTTTGGAGATCTTGCCGAAATAACGTTTCATTTTCAATATTTCACTGGATAATGTGATTTCCACTGAATTCTATACTTTTAATCATAATAATAAGAAAATAAATAAAATCGATCGTTTGTATTTTGTTTCTGTGCGCTGTTTTTTTTAAATTATTATTTCATGAATAGCAAACAGCAAGAAAACGACGACCTTTTCAGACATGTAGAAATAACAAATAACATTCATTTATTCCACGCTTTACGGGGTTTTCCGTTGTCATCGTCGCTGCTCAACTTTTAAAGAAAATATGATTTGGTTGCTCGTATCATTGTGGCATTTTGGCCCAATATTTTCTTTTTATAGATATTGAGGAATTGGTGATTTGGATGGCAACACAACCGCTCTCCTTTCTAAAACATTATCAGATACTAGAGAAAAGTGCATTGTCAAATGAATTAGTGCTTATAATAATTTTATATTTAAAAAAAGGTTCTAATATAGTTTTTCTTTTTAATGTGAGCTTACGTGCACAGGCAATTGCTTTCGTATTGAATTCTAGGGCAATCATTTTAGTTTTCATGCTCAGTTAGACATGAAGGGGGCCGTGTATGACAGTGACATGTATGGAGAGAAACAAGCAAGGAAAGGAACACACTAATACATAAACTAGCTTACGGAGACACCCGAGGAAGGGGTCAATTACAAATTGGGTGGTAGATATCCCTTCTAAAAGTAGATGGAAAAGAAATTGTAAATATGGGCGACGCATGGAAAAAAGATATCCTGAAAGTTTAGGGATTTATTTCATATAAAGTAGTGTTGAAAACTCCCTATAAATTCTCACAAGACGCCTAGAGATGGGAACTTCAGAAAGTCACCCGTCCGATCAAAATGTTACATGACCTGAATAATCACTTTGGCGGATATGGGATATACTTTCGATTAGTTTTCTGTATAATCATCGACTAATCTAGGAACTAAACGGGAGATAGTATCAAAATGTAACCATAATTTTTTATTTTTTCAAAAGCCGTTGGCCAACAGACGGTAACATTTTTAATTTGTCAATAAACAATACATAACCCGACGGATGCCCGCCATAGCTGCTTACTTTTCAAAAAAACCTGGACCATCAAATCTATTTTTCTCCCCAAAAATCAAAGAGCGTGGAATTTTTTTTTCTTTTTCTTTTTGCTCCAAAATATTCTGGATATTACTCTTGGCAACGATCAAGCCACAAACAAGCGAAACATTATCGGCAGTGTCTGCGGTGCGATCAGCACGCTTGGTACGTGCGCCCGCGGTGTTCGTTTGTAGGATATATTACAATGACAAATCAACACGTTATATACACACGCGAGTGTAAGCAGAATGGAACAGTAAAAAAAAAGTTCTAAAACTAGCGTTAAAGATTTTAGCATAGCAGAAATCGGCTAGCGTAAAACTATGTAACTGTTGTTAAGTTTTTGGAAATATATAAGTTTTGGAAATACAATTACTACTTTGACACTGGCGAGGCAGATAATTCCGTCTTTGTGTATTCGGATTCACCGTTGTCGCCGTTAATATTTCTAAAAGGACACTTTTCGCAAACATACTGGAGACTATTCTCTCGCGTTAAAAAAAAAGTTGCGCAGTAAAGTTCTGACAGCAATTTGATCTTGCCCATTGGTCACCTAAACAATTTTGCGAAGTAAAATCTGCTGGCTAATAATAACTCGATTTTCACTGTCTGTAAATCAGTTACCTGTTTTGGGTAACTAAAGTCAACATAGTCTGGAACTCAGTCATGATAATTATTTTATCCTTAACAACCATCGAGTAGAGATTATTAATCGTAGAGAATACTTTGTGCTGCCGATAGAAGTTCCGAATAAACACGCATTCGTTAAAGTAATTGTATCGAAATTATCTTACAAGGGTCTCCAACCACAACGGTTACTATTGATACACCTCCGATAACAAATCAGATTGGAGTACCTATGATAGTCGCCTTTGTTGCAATTCCAGCAACACCAAAGCCAACAGTATTCGCGGCGGCGAGTCCACAAATAGCATCTACATTACACATACGTTTGTAATTTATGGGTAACACTGTTCTCTTCATGATTTAACCTTGCAGTTGCTGTTCCGCTTCGATTATTTTCTGAGGTCGTTAACATTGAGGGTCTGTCATGGTTCTCCTGTTAATAATGTGATCGCGAAGTATAATTGCTTATCAGGCTAGACTTGATCAGGTGTAACATGCACACGCACTTCTAACCAGTTATCCTTTCCTTTACTGGTACAACTGTCATACAATCATAGATAACATGTACTTAGAGAATATTTAAATCTCCTGCAATTGTGCATTCTGGGATACCACTTTAACTTAGAATACTATTGATTGCACATCTGGTTTTTGTGTCTGAAACGATTGTATTCGTTTTCGCCCAAGAACTGCTACACGGACACTTGTGTCCTTGTTGAATCAAGTCGAGATCTTTATCTTCTTGATTCGGTCAATGTTGTTTTAACATAGTCAACGGGGAATGCATCAGGGGCAGAGTTGTCGGTGAACTCCGCATAATCGTTGCAGAAACTATCCATGAGTGTTTTTATGTCTGGTTGTGCAGTCAATGATTGAGCCTTACAACCAGGCTTCGATATGGCATTGATACAGTAGGATGGTCCCAACTGTAATATCCAGCGTATACAAAAATATTTAAAGCCATAAGTTTGAAGGAGATTCACCAACCTGTCGGTAAATTCCACAACCTTTCACCAAGGTCAGAATCCATTACATATATGATGGTAAATCCTAAACACAAACGCCAAAGACGGTTTATAACGCTTCATCCACAACATTTAACTTATTGTAACTCTCTATTCTTTTGCCCACATTGATCTGAAAAGAATCTGCAACAAAACAGGCTGAAGTGACGTGTCATTGGGATTTGAGCTGAGTATAAAGAACCCAAGATTCTAATATTTTAAATTTAAGGTTATTATGATCTTCTTCCAGTTGTGCTGGTATTCTAGTTGACCCCCATGTCATAGCAGACGTGTACACTTCAAAGAAATAATATCCTTATCTATCATTAGATAGTCGAAAGAAACCAATAGGATAAAGCCCATTAATATTAAAATATAGCTTTGGTGACTCACTAACTATTACATGTTTTGTCACTTCAGCATTATCAACTACGAAATTTATGTCACTGATTTTTATGTTCACATACCAATATTACTTCGTTGGCGCATCATCATCATTGATTAACTCTTGCATCAGTTGAATTCAGTTTACATTCATAATAAGGTCTCCACTCATTTCATCACGCAATTTGTTAACTTTCGATCTCGTATTTGTGTCCATAGAGTCTTTGAAAGAGGCAATCTACACAACAGCTTTTCTGATTTAATTTAAATCTTTTTTGCCTGAGCTGTCGTCACAGGCACATTCATATCAATCGAGGGATCGGACAGTTGCTCATATTTTGCCATTGTTTATACACTTTCAGTTTCGTCTAATACCATATTGTTGGCTTCGCCACTTGCGTATAAGCCCAGTCCACAAATGTAAACCGCTTCCCAGATTTTACAACCGATCCGCTGAAACGTTTTTGAGCCTATTAAGGATTCCGTGGGAAGAAAGTGACGCGAGGTGTCCTATTGCTGAAGCTCTGCACGACCCTTTGGATTATAACAGTGGGCTTACTACGAGTAGTACTGCGGGTCATGTAACATAGGGGTCTCCTATGAACGGCGGGATCTTGTATCTATTGGAAAATTCCATTGCAAGAGAAATGTCGCATTAAGACTACCTTCTAATATGGTAAGGGGCGAAGGCCTAAGGTCACGGCCAAGACAGCATCAACATGTTAAACCAGGGCGGCGAGAACATCTCGCATTTAAGACGGCATAGTCTTGGCGCGGATCCCATGGATTGCAGCAATATGTCTAACGAGTGTGGCGACTTTTTGGGTGGCCCCCTTTTTTCAGCTGCACGTTTTTCGGGCGGCATAGTCTTGGCCATAGGCAGTGCGAACTTGTTGAAGCGATAACGTAACGTTTTTACAGACTTTTCCTTTGCCTGACTTGCAGTTCCGTCTGGCAACGCGAATTGCAAGCTTAAAGGTTCGAGTTTTTCAGAGTCTAAGATACTTAAAACGAAGGAGGATAATGAAAATAGTGGCCAACGGTTAGCGGATTCGAGCAGATTGCCATCTTGGTCGCTCAGCATACAGTGCAGATCCTGGGACTTTTGTATGGACTCTGATCCAGAGTAAAGCTATAGAGCACGCAACCAGGATTAGCCTTCTCAAATCCGTGTAGGAGTTGACCATCCCAACAAATGGCACAGGTTTGAGTTTGCTTTGTCAACGCGACAGGTGGCTGAGCTGACCTTCATTAGCTGCCAAAAGGGTTGGCACATTGACAACGATGCTAATAATTGTGCAGTCGCCCTTCCGGACTGTAATCTGCACTGAATTTCCTGGTTAATGTCATCTATTTCATAGGGACCCGTTGGCAGTTTACGGTATTCCAGGTGGCGCTGCTTAAGGAGGGAAACACAAAAGTATTGCTTGCCAAAAGGTCGGGAACAAATGTTGGGTTAGCTGTAGCAGACTCGGAGAGACACCAACACAATCGTAATATCGTACCCTCTGGGGCCTCAATTGACGTCCAAAAGATGACCTTAAAAGCCGGCTTTTTAAAAGCTTGCAACAGTGGTGGTGGGAGGGGGAGAGCTAGTATGTTCTTCGTTGTCCCGCAGGCAAGTTGATAAGTTCTCGCTTATCTGCTTTAGTATTTTCGCACTTATTCTCTTCTCTCGTTGTCTATTCGTTGTATAGATAGATGATCATGCCGACAGTGCATTTGTATGAGTTACAAACTTCGTCTTGATGATCTTTAATTAGCACTCTATATACAGCATCGCCCATGATATCATCCATTACCAAGGGTTGACTGATCGCGCTGGCCTCGTTGACATGCCCAATGAACATGCTGCAAACCCGAAAAGATTCTGCATTTCGAGTAGTTTGGCCTGCTTGTCCTTGCCGCTGTAGCAGAGGATCGTGCTATCACTATTAGCTGCATGTCCTGCAGTTGGCTGACAGACCCTCGCTTGTATGCGCCTCTACGCTTTGCCCTTCGGGCAGGTGGGCTTTATCGTTTAATATAATGGGCTATTTGTCTGCTTCTTCCCCAAAGACCTCTCAAAACACCCACTTAGTCCTATTCTAACCTGGTTCGAGATCCCAGAAACTAACACCGCAGGCGACGGTACTAAGCGTGTTGCTTGCAACGCAGACACTGGTGGCAGTGTTTCGCATGTTTGTGTTACTGTCGTTGCCAAGAGTTACAGTCAGGTAAACTGGAGCAAAGTAAAAAATTCCATGTTCTTGTGTCGGGCTATGTGGGCCACCGCGGAGAACAGCGCCGAGATGCAGCGCGTAAATGGTATACTAGTTATTACTGATTCGTTGGACAAGCAAATCACCAAGAACATCCGATCACAATGTTGCATGACATGAGTGAGCACTTTAGGACATATTTTAGGGAATAAATAACGGTCAGCATTGAGGAGCGCCAGTGCACCGTTGTTGACGAATGCCACCTTGTCCGCTGGGGTGTAATCCGTTCCGTTTGCTTTTGTGAGTTTCCGACAACTACGATTAGGGCTTTGACGTTGAGAAAGTAGCGCAAGGTGCCTTGCGTCTGCAACTCGACATGACCCATTTGATTCGATTGTGGCGATTAGTAGGAGTGGTGCTACAGGTTGCAGATGTTTCGGTCATGGATAACAGGGGCCTTGTGTCAAGGATGGGGTCTGGAACAACTTGAAAAAATATAATTGAAAGATATATATCGCCTTACGACTATCTTCTAATATGGTCAGAGGCGAGGGCCTGATCCCATGGACAGGGCTGCAGCGACAGATAGAACTGGTGCGGAGAACACTGCACGCTTCAGATTGAAATATTTTGGCCGCGGCGTCCATGGTCAAGTTGTCAGCAACACGTCCAACCAGGGCGACAACTCTTTGGCTGCCCGCCTTTTCACAACAACGTGTGTTGCGGGCTTAGAAAGTTAGCGCTGCCTGTGGCCAAGACTATGCCAACTTGCTAAGACAACCAGGTAACTCTTCTAAATACTTTGCGTCAACAGCTGCTCCCAGGGCTGGCAGAGCTTCCTTTGCCTGACTTACAACAACCATCCCGATAGCATCCACAGCACACAAGGCGATAGCGTGAGCTGACATGACTATAGCTTGGATGAAATCATCCAGTCCATTATCAGCGTGTACAAGTAAAACCGGCCAATGGGCGACATCGACTTGTACTCATACAGTGCGTTGCGGGGCTCTCATTGCAAACTTCGGTTCTTGTTGCAAACTACGAATGCAAGCTGAAAAGTTCGTGGGCCATTTCGACCTCTAAGATACACAAAGAGGAGAACGGTCTTGGAAATAGAAGCCAACGGCTAACGTCGGTCCAGCAGGCTTGGTCGGGTAGCTTAAAGCGCAGATGCAGAGATTTTTGTAAGGCAAGTAGACAGGCAAGGGTGGTGCGAATGCCGGAGCCTGCATGGACTCTACTCCTGTGCAAAGTTATAGAGCATGCACCCAGGACTAGCCTTACTCCTGGATTTCGAGTCCACATTGGAGTGGGCCTCTGGAACAGATGGCATATTCTTGAATTTACTATGTCAACGCGGTTGAGCTGACTCCTATTGCTAAGGAAAGGGTTGACTCATTAACAACAATGTTAATTGATCTATTGCCCTGTCAGGACTATATTCTCTGTTGCCCTGTCAGGACTATACTCTGCCGCAGGATTTCCTGGTTAATGGGATTTATTTCGTAGGCGCCCCTTGGTAGGTTTACGATATTCAAGGTGGCGCAACTGTCGGAGAAAAACAAAAGTACTGTTATTCGAAACAACGCCAAAAGTACTGGGACATATGTTGGGTCAGCTGTAGTAGGCTAGGAGTAAAACAACGCAGTCTCAACTTCACGTCCCCTGGGGGTCTCAATTGGCATCCAAGAGGTGACATCAAACGTCAGCTTATTGTCTTTAGTATTTTCGCACTTGTGTCAATTCTTCGTACAACTCGTTATTCCTACAGTAAACTAGTGCTAGTCACGTACCATCTCATGAAGCGTTTTAATTAGTGCTTTATGTAGAGCATCGTCCGTGATATCATCCTCTACTAATCTTTAGCAGATGGCGCTATCCTCGTTGACTGGCTCAATGGACGTGATTTCAGCTCGAAAAGACCATAACAGTGTTCCGAATTGTTTGACCACCTTGTCCGTTCCGCTGTTACAGAGGATCGTGCTAGAGTAATCTTATAAAGAGGGTGTTCTGGCCCAAAACCCTATTTTGAACTTGAGAACATAATTCTTCCCCCATAGCCCCCTCAAGTTAGTCTAAACAACTACGAAAACAACTTTGTTGAGGCAACAGCATCTATTTCTCGTTTACTCGCCGAGGACATGTCAATGAATCGTCGCCGTCGTCAAACAAAATAGGGTTTGATCCAGAACACCCCCTTATATAAGACTACTCATATATTTCACATAAAACTGCTAGAGATTGCTAGCAATATTTATATCTGATATTTCACACAAAATTGCAGAAGATTTCTCGAGATATTTTTAACGTCTCATCTTATGTAATAATATAACTCTTATCGTCATGACAAAACAAGTACATATTAATTTTACCACTGATAAGAGAATCAGGTTCTAACATTTTGATAAAGTTCCATGAGAAACTATTGTCTTATTAATGTAACATTTTTTTAGCTCATCATCATCTGTGTATTTGTTTTGCAATATTGGATTATAAAGATTGTCAATAGTTTTAATGAGCTCTTTTGTGATCAAAGAAAGTTTATCAAAATATTCTGAGTAATCATTACAAACAAGACACAACTTTTCTTTGTTTATATATCTGAAGTACGTGCTATACTTCTCGTTGTTATTTATAATCGTCACATGCTTACCCTGGAAGAGAATTCTCTTCGTCTTTAACGTGGTATCTTCCACTGTAATATCTTCCATTATATTTCATATTTCACACAAAAAATTTTCTATCCTTATTTATGAAATGAAATCGCTGGCGATTTACTGTAATAACCAATCTAAAAAATCCACCTTGCTAAAATCAACACTATCAGACATTTTATATTCCAACGCCAATGTATTAATTCCATCAGAACAGTATCTCTTATAATCCAAATTGCAAAGACCAGATTTTATTATAAAATCCGTCTCAATTTTATGACAATTTGATTTAATTGCCATCATTTCGACATGACCACTAAAACCGTCTAACCCCGACTTATAATTATCAAATCCTATTACCTTACTGAACACATTTCTTTTTATTCCGTTAGCTCGTTTTCTTAACCTTATTATCAGTTAATTTTAAACAACACATTTTACTACGTAATCCAATAAATTCCGTTATAATTTTCATATAAACTTCATCTTGAAACTTTCCTATTACTTTTTTTTATTGTCATCGCAGTGAAATCCACTATTTGATGGATAATCTGAAAGATCAAACAGATCCCGGTGTTCATAAAATTCTTTGTAAATATCATCAGATTCTATCTTGTACATCAACGAGTCAGTTTCTGTAAATAGAAACTCTGCATCAGGCCACTCAACCTTAACAAAATTGTAATGAAAGTCGTACATTAACGTCTTTGATATCTCAAGCACTGCCATACCAACATAAACAGGTTTATTCAACTTTAAGGTTTTCTTTCTCTTATGTATAGCGACAAGATTGTCATTAAAAATTTTCATACTAACAAAATTATCAGATGCTACAAGTTTATTACTACGCTCAGCGTTATTGATGATCTCAGTATTGACTCTCTGATATTTTCTATGGTCTTTCCGAAGACGCTGTTGTTCATGAGCTTAAAGAAATTTTTTCTTTTTTTTTAAAATTATGTTGTTGCAGCTGCTGTTCGTCTAGTATTAGAGTCGATATACTCTTTCATCCAACGCTAGTGATCAAACTTTAACGCACGTTGATCTTTTCTTAGTATTAGACCATGATCAAGCGCCTGTTTGAGATTTTTATTATGTAAAATATATCTTCGTTTGTCAAGAAGATTTGGTACTAGTTTTTTAACAACAGATTTATCACTGGTGCTGGCACTAGACGAGTAATATTGCTGTTTTTCCGATAGCAAATTATAGTCGATCAGCATTGACTCAGGACAAAACGGATAATCGTTATGTGCGTCATGAAGATCAACGGAATAGTCAAGATCACCATTAACAAAATAACCAATATTATCAGGTACAGTTTATCCGTTTCATTGAAAAACTGTTACAGACTTATCCAATGAAATCCGCCATACGCCATCGGCTCAGATATTGCATAAACATAAAGATTATTTGCGTCAAGATAAACCACGAAAAACGACGGCAGTCTTATCATAGTTGCTCATGTACTTGTTATTCGCTCTGGCATATTTTTTTGTTATAACGCTTATTCCACCTCAGATTCCACGTTCTATGAAACAAAACATGTCAGGATCTGTCAGCAATTCCAGTTTTATTTGACTGTGTCTGAGAAATGCGTCCCAACTTAATCCTGGTGCAGAATAATACCATGAGTCCGTAGTCATCAGCGCTGACATCTCTAAAATTTTCAAATATATTTGCCAGCAACAACGCGTCCGTGATCAGATACAGGTCATGATAATCTCCAAATGTTTTACAGTCGAAAGCATTCCAAATTTGCTGAGCTTAAGCATAGTCATCATCGCTGACACTTTCAAGATTTAATCGAGAATAAAAACTTTCCCTGTCAGATAAACTTGTTTCATTAAATCTATCCCAGTCGTCAAGATATTCATGTGGAAAGATACCTTTTCTTGTAAGTAACTTTGCTTTATCACCAAAATGATCGCTCAAATTATCAAACTTTCCACATCCTTTCACGAGTTCGTCTAACGATGCCGCCATAACTGGAGACTATCAATAAATCTGAACTTGTCGAGTGTCATAGGTATATACTTTTCCGTATTGTTTGGAATGCATTTTATTTTATCCTTGTTGATTTTTAGGGGGTTAATTATATCTTTGTTGCCGAATGCTTCTACGATAAAATGAGAATCGTATCCACGGAAATTATGTGCGACAACAGGAACGAAATCTGGTGCGGTATATATAGGATTGCATATTTCATGAGCTGGACCGCGATTCTTACCTGTAATATGACAGTGATCTTTTACTCGCTCTTGAGTCGTAAACGACTGCTTGAAAATATGACATATTTTTGCCGGAGCAAAGTCTGTTTCTTGTTTTTTTTTTTGTAAGCGGTTTCATTTTCGTTATCCTGTCGGGCAACATCATGATGGCATCAACCTCGATAATGAGATTTTTCAACAACCACAGAACAGGAGTTTCACCACGATAAAGTTTAACAGGTTTTGATAAACTTTTATCAATAGACATACAACTTTGTATGCGACCCCACATGGAACATATTCTTGTACTTTTCTTGCAAAAGATTTATCAGGATTATTTTCTACTCCTTGCACAGGAAGTAGAATCGACTCGAAATCGTAGGATATTATAAACGGAACTTTCATCTTGTGTCTATAATTCGTGACCTATAATATATTTTCAATTTTACCTGGCATAGATATTCGTTGTACGTTAGAACAATATTCTAGGTGACGATCTAATACCAGCTGGGACTTACATCCGTGGAGACACTTGAAACAGAAATGTTTCTTTTCGTTGTGCTTGTTATACTGCCCACCAACTAACCCGTTAAAAGTTTTGATTCACACGTAGTGGTTTTTATAGAACAGATAGTTTATTGTTGTTTGTTTGGATCTTGCAGTATCTGATGTGGTTCTATCGCTGATATATCTTGGATAGATCTTTTGTGTATCATCATCGACTCCAAATACATTAATACCACCTGGCAAAAGTAAAATGTTTTGTTTCTCAAATTTTGGAATTTGATACTCAGAAACGGGAAATACAATTCCGGAAAAGTTTAGATTGTTAGGATGACAAATGTAATTTGATACTCTGTCGGCGTGCTTATCTACCGAGAACAAGGCTGATAATAACGCCCATTGAAAACATTTGTTATCCTTGTTCTTGACATCGATGCAACATTTTGAGTTTTTAATTTCATTTGGCAGATCGGCATGAGCTACCTGGCAATGGATTATATTTCATAGTATAAAAAAAAAATTCCTGTTATTTTATCGCGTCTCCAACCCGATCCGGATGTTGTATATTCATCAATTTTTTCTGTATCTCCTGAAATATATCATCTCACAATGACATCAAATTTGTTCCAGTCAAAACTCTACGGGATCGGCAAGTTCTTCGAACTGCTGTTGTTGTTGTTGTTGATCGACTAGCTGATCTGATGATATATTCAACTTTGAGAAACGAACATGAAATTGTACAATACTTTTTAGACCCTTGTGCGTTGCAAGCTCAGATTTTGCAGTTGGTTGAAATAAATCAAACAAGATGAGAAATTTGTTAGTAAAAGTTGATTATCAAATCTCCAGCTATTGTCAAATTCGGTAAATGCTGTTGCAATTTTTGGGGGCTGATATTTTGTCACGAACAAATTTCGTTTTGCGATATCTGCAAGTTTCAACATCATTTAATATTGTTTTTTTATATTTCTCTAATAGTACGATACGAAATTGTTAATTAGAGAAAAAAAAATGCTAATATTATAAGATGGCAAATTTATATCAACGACCTATCATCGTTAATGGTCTTGCAAGGTGCCAGGAAATATTCTGGTGGCATCCAAAATATAACTTGTTCGCTGGCAATGAACTTGGTGTTGTTATAAATCTCAAAGCGAAAATTGCGATCGGAGTAATAACATCGGAGGGTTACAGAATAACAGTAAAAGCGGAAGATGATAATGAATATACTAAATTGTTCTTACACGACTTTATCTGGACATTATTCAGTGACGATATTCCTGCTGGAATGCATGTTTATCATGCCAATGATCAAGTCACCGACAACAATATTTCCAATTTGTCTTTGAAAGAGGAGTTTAAACCACATCCGATATACAATTTGTATGAGGCTATCAGAGGAGGAGTTGTCAGGAACATTAGAACAAAAAAAATATTGGTTATGTTGGTAGTATGGTATATTTTCAAGTGTCAGTACGAGGTATACAAACTAATCAAACGTTATATCTCTCACATCTTTTTATTTATGAAGTATTTCATGGGCCTATTCCTGATGGTTTTGTCATTGATCATATAAACGGAATAAAGACGAACAACCGATTCGAAAATCTTGACATTGTTACTTCTAAAGAAAATAATATGCGCGGACGAGGACGATTCAATTTAAAAAATTCCGCTAGATCTGTTATAGCAACTAACTCTACAACAGGAGAAGAAACATTATTTCCGTCAATAATATTATCTGCAAAATATTCTAATATTCACTCACGATCAATCAAATTTTTTTTGCTGATAGAACCACAAAATCTGCCTTCTCAAAAACGAGCGGTGATAGAATCTTCTTTTGATATTCACTTACCGTTTAGTATAGCGGCAACATCGCTGTTGGTCAAACAGCAATTAACATATTTGTTTAAGGTTTCCCTGTCGTTTCTCTATTCACATCTTATCGTATTTCAACATGCGATCGACTTCGACGTTGTTAAGCAAAATAAGATTATTTTTTCTCGTTCTACTTCGAAGTAGGCCATCGCATTAACATCGCCACGAAACATATTTCTTATAGCCTCTTCAAGCTGATACGTGTTCACAACATTAGCTCGAGTAACAAACCGTTCCATGTTATTCAACTATTTAACACAAAATTAGAATGCTTTACACACTCCATTGATTAAAGATCAATCTTTAGAATATCCCTAATATTTTCTCTGGTCAAGCAACAATGAGCCCATTTCATGCCAGTGTCCATGTCATATCTGACAAAGATCGTTTTATCTTTTTCGAGTTCTGATACCTCGAAATCTGTTAGCAGTACCTCAAAAGCCGAGTAAGGATCATAGCCAACGATAAGATTAACATGTTTGAGATCCGTTTTATCATTGCTCATAAAAATTTTAACCGCGTCAAACAGCAGGTTCATATTCAATATTTTAGATCTGACAATACCCCTTATTTCCTCTGGCATTTTTATTAATCTTATTAGATAAAAGTTTTATGTATAATGTCACTGATAAAATATGACATGTTTTAACGACTGTCTGATCTTCGAGCTCTAGATAAAATTGAAGATTGTAATCAACTGACAACATCGCATCAGCATGTAGAACAATCACAATTTGATCTTGAAACATATCTGCTTCCTGTACATGATGATCAACTTGCCGATGAACCAGGTATTAGACCTCAGCACGAACAAGTTTATGTCGTAGCGCAATCACGATATAGTGTCAAGTATCACCTTGCAAAGAAGATAAAAAAATTTGATTTTACTGTCACAGAGCATCAGATATTTTGGGAGAAGCTCAAGCCGTTTATGTGTATTGGACAACTTGAAGTTTATGGTCGTAAAAAATATATAATTTGATTTTATTTTTGCAAAGATTTTAAACTTGTTGACAGGTTTAACAGAAGATCGAAGGCGATATCTGATATCGTTGTGCAGACTCATTAAATGCAGGTCTGTTCTTCTAAAATATGAAAAGATTTACAGCGATCTAATCGGATCGCTAGCGATCTAGTCAAAGATCTTTGATTTCACTGCTTGGTATCCAACTGTTAAAACTATCATCGTAACCGCGCCATTTGACCAAACTTCGTTTACCACTCTTTTTCATCACTCGTTCGATAACAAATATATCTTGTGTTCTTAGTTGAACTTCTTGCTCATAAAAACTTCCTATACCATCTTCGTTTGCAAGATCTTTTAGCTTATATGTTACCGGTATTGTTGTTAAAATCTTGTCGATGACAAACACTTCTTCAGACCAGTTCGGGGTAAAACCTTTTTCAAATGTCTTTTTCCTTAATGAAATTCTGACACGATCACCAACGTTAAATTTATACCTACGATATATGTTCTCGTTTGCAAGAACCGGATTTTCTATAGCATCGTTTGGTGACATACCTGTTGTACTGTGTTTAGAGTTATTATAATCCGTTATCATCACTGGCAGATCATCAATATATCTGTTGGTGTTTCTTTTGCTGTAAGATATTTGTAAATCTTTTCTTTTATCGTACGATTAACTCGTTCGACAACGACACTATTTCGTTCGTTACCGGTAACATTTTTTTTATATTGTTTGATTTCAGAAACTGCTAGAACTTTTTGTTAAAAAACTCTGATCTATGGTCGGAATAAATCTTATTTGGTTTTCGCTCCGTCTTAACAATAATTTCTCTCAACGTATCTGTTATTGACGATCCAGTTTTATCGGCAACAGGAACACTAAACGCGTATTTGCTAAATTCATAAATGACATTAAACAAGTATCTTTTGTTATCGTTGTACTGTGCAGTGTTTTGCATATCTGAGAGATCTATCGCCCAAATATCATCAACTGCGTTTGCGACGACCTTCCGTCATAGAAACTTTGTTTTAGGTCTGTGTAGCTCATGCGGTAGCGTCTCCATCGCACGTTTACCAGGTACTCCAACGCCAAGTTTATATTTTGCTCCAATGATACCTTGAACAAGCTTTCGATCAACTCGTTCTCGCATATTATCCCGTTTCATCTCTCGTAGTTCATCAAGCATAACCCGATCACAACCTGGTTTGTCGTCGACGTGATCACGGTAGCAAATATTATGACGCATCGCAATTGCATTAACTGCAATGTAAGGTTCTTGTCCCGGTAGCAGATTGTCATTTTCATCGAGTTGCTGATCAAGTGGATTCCATGGACAGGTATTTTTGTGTCCTGGCAATGTCCAACCTCCCTTTAGTTTTGGTAGTTTGCCAATAATTTTATGTATATTCAATCCTGATCGATGACAGCTCTATGATTGCAACGCTGGCAATAAGCAACTATCTTATTTTGCTCTAAACTCAGATCTTTGTTCACATCATCGCAATTGCATTTCATTTATGTTTAGTCGCTGACAAAAATAACTTGATCGTCGGAAATTATTTTCGGAGTGCTAGCACTCTGGGTTTGCATCGCACAACCACCAGTGATTGTATCACCAGATTTATTTTAAGAAACATACTCTTTCTCTTACCACATACATCACAGATACTTTTTAGCATTTTTCCGTTATTAGCTGTTGTTTCTGTTGTTTCATTGGTGTTATTGGTTTTGGTTCTGCATTTGAGACAGTATGTTGTCTTTTTATACTTAATGTCAGACAAAATTAATTTTAAGATCGTTTACGATCCAGTACCGCTTTACGATCATTGCTGATACTTGGAAATAGGTCAAATTGCAGAATAAACTTTAAGAAATCGTTGTATTTAGATCCGTTATCGGATCCAGATATTTCTTTGATAAACATAACGCAATAATAACCACAAGCTGGAGTTCCAACCGGTTGAATCTGATTAGAGTTATAGTTTATTTTTTTAATATTTTTTGAAGATGTATTGTTTGATAGCATCACTCGGAGGAAAAAAAAACGAATCGAAATAGTTGTTGTTGTAAAGAGCTACCCAGTGAGTTCAGATCCGTCATTGAAATCTTGTATATTAATAACACTGCTTTGATCAGCAGTTGGTGATCTATTTGCTAACTCATCTTTTGAAAATACTCCGATAAATCCGCTTATATGTTTAAGTCTATCAGCAATTTCAAAATTATTTAACGCGGACGATTTTATCTTCTTGTTCCCGGCAGCATCAGTCCTCGGCCACGACGTCCGCGTCCTATCCCTAACAGATTTGGTAATAAACTTCCTGCTATCCCAGCTAGCAGCGGGCCTACAAACCCGTCCCTGACCGCGTTGCGGTTCGTTCTTGTGGGTCTTCTTTTTTTTGTGATAGAAGTTTTTCGTGCTCGTGTTGTCGGCATTGTATATAATTATCGATCAGATAAAATTTAGATTTTATAGTGGGCCCTGTCACAACAGCTGTTTGATTTCGTCACCGGTGACTCCTTCTCCGGATACAGCTCTTTTTTTTTTTTGTCGCTCCTGATACTGCACCTGATGCTGCAGTTAATCCTAAAGTTTCTAGCACAGGTAACATCTTTGGCAATAGTGTTCGTGCTAAAAGTGGCTATCGTTGTTTCTATTGATCCACCAAATATCGCTTTTGATCTGGCAAATGCTGTTATTTGTACCATTGACAGATCGAGTATAAACGGCTTACCTTTTAACAATTTGGATATCTGGCGTTGTGGAAGAAGTAATTTTGTTGGAACGCAATACGTTTTGAAATATACTTTTAATGAAACCGCTTTTCATTCAGCTAACGTCCATGGTATTTTTTGTATTTGTCTTGTGACAGATTATTGTCATGCAAAATATATTTCATTATTGATTTTATCAGATAATATTATAATGTTTTACACTCCATTGCTATGCAATCAAAGTGCTTACACATTACACTTGGACAGTCATTCTACTTCGTACAGCGTCAAGTGTTATATATCTGTCAGATGTTGCAAGTGCATAGGCGTAATGCTGATTAGGTGGTGCAGCTTCTGGAGCCTCTCCTAACATCCATGTTACTTCGATGTCAGCTGTTGATCCATTAGCTCGTTCGCTGTGCTTACTAACATCAAAATGAAATATCGGGTAAAGAAATTGAAATTCTCCAACTGATATCTGAGATCCACTGTCAGCGTCCTGATATTTTTGTATCGCCTCCATCAGATACATATATACACGAAATAAATTTTTATCAGCATTGTCAGCAAAATTAAATTCGATTGCTCGTTCAGGATATTGCTTAGAATTGATTCGAACAAATATTCGTCTTACGTCAATGTTTTTTAAAACAGAATTGTTTTGCACCTGATTGTTACGTCGATCTTGTCGTTGAAACACAACAAATAAATAACGCGGTAACTGTTCGCTGGGCGCTGTTGTTATCTGCCATGTGTTATCAGCTGAATTTGTTACAGCTGTTTGATAAACCTTGTGCTGTTCGAAATATATTTTTTTGCTGTACGCGGCTAACATTGTCTCAAGCTGTATTAGTTTTGAGACGGATACGTCAACTCGTGGAATCCACAGCGCAAGCTTAGAAATCATAAAATTAAATTTATTGTTAATATCATTAGGGTTATGAGTACCAACAACACCAACATTTCAAATCAAACAATCGCTTTGATCAGTTCTGTTAAGGATAAGCCTATGTTTTTGTTTTAATTTTTTACCGCGAAATACTTTGTTATAATCGCGACAAAACCCCAAAATTGTGTTCACCGGTATTGTCAGCATTGCAACTCCATCAGCGACTGCGGCAGGTAGAGGTATTCCAAGAAAAGTACAAACTTTTGTCAGTAAAGTCCTTACAGCATCTGCATCTGCAGCTACTGCTGGTGCAATGATTCCAAGAGATTCAGAGTTAGCAATAAGAAACTTTCTTGTTAAAGTTAAATGAGCAGTAGCATCAGCCCCAGCATTATTTACAGTAAAATAAGTAAACTCATTTGAAGTAACATTTCCCTTTCCAGTATCTTTGAACCACATCATATTTGTTGCAAAGATCTCGAGTAATCATCGCTAAACGATACAACGTTTAAGATTGTGCTTGCAAAGGGTAGGTGCATAGAAAGATCTTCAACTGTTTGATTGGCGAATTAATATCTGGCGCTTTTGAACAAACTCCAACCATTGTTCACGAGTGCAACTTGAGCACCAATATTAAAATCAGCATTATTATTCGTTTTGATACTACTTCGTATTTCAAGTAATGCTTTGTGCGGCAGCAAAAACACATCCTCGTCTCGAGTATTAAATGTTCTGATGACCATCTTATTAGGCTCATTAGAGTTCTCGTCGAGATATTCAATATACTCGAACTCCGTTGCAGAGTTGTCAACGGTTATCTCATCGGCAAGGTCAAAATAATTTTTTTTAGACATTTTTATTATAATCGTATGACCAAATCGTGATTATTTTACAACCACCTAAAACTCAGCAACGTCAAGCCGAGTGCTAGCACTCCGAGGTTTTAGCTCGTGTTATTAACTTTCTAACAGTCTCTTCGCCGGCCGGAGACATCAATTTTCTTGTCGTTATCATCGCACGTGCTGTTTCTGATGATGGTGCTATTTCAGAAATAACCTGTTTTATATCCGAACCACTTGGCACGCCACCTTTAATTTTATCAGCGATCTTTTGTCCGATAGCTGTTGCTGCTGCAGATGCTGTTCTTGTTGCAAAAGCCTTTGACGCGTCTAACACGATTGGCGCTACTTTGTGAGCTATTCCAGGTATATTTTCTATTATCTTTGAGAAGATATTCCCGATAAAACCAGCTACTATTTTTCTGTGCAAAATTTTTCGTTGTTTCATCTTGTTATACAAATTGTCTGATAAAATTGGCTGTGATTAGTAACTATGGTCGGTTAACCGACTATGGTGAGCTAGCTCACTATGGTGAACTACTATCGCGCAGATGAAAATAGTAAGTAACAATTTCGTTGTTAAGATTAATCTGGCGACCTGATTGATCGGTTAGTGTCATCGTGATAGATGATATTTGATTTTCGACACTTATAGGATTGTATATTAACTGTCTCGGATTGACTTGCATTAACGAACCCGGTGGAACATCAGGGCTAAACGAATAAATCGTTTGTAATTGGTTACCTCGTGCCGTGTATGACCCAGTTGCAAAAGAACTTTTTAACAGGATTGTATTTACATCTGTAATGTTGACGGCTGACTTGCTGTCATATGATACTGTCTCAGATGTGTCAGATCCGTGTTGTTGTTTATTGAATCCGAGCAATGCTCCGATTGTGTATGGGCTACTAAGATCGATAAACAATTTGTTTTTAGAGTTATTCTTGCTTGTAGCGTGTTGTAGTTCGAATGATCTTGAAATTATCAGATGATATGCCACTACTTCCAGTAGTTATAAGATATTTTATTGTTTTGTTGATATCTGTGACGTTGTAGGCGTCTTGAGGTATCTTAACATATTTCCAATCGACGACGCCATTGGTTTTCACCCCGAAAGTAAAATCACGGTTGACGTTAGCTTTAACATTTGCCATGGAGTGCCAAACAGTAGCTGAAACTAATCCGATCTCATATTGCTTTGGGGACCTAGGATCAAGTTCAATAACAGGATGATAAAATACTGAAACGTTTGCGCTGTTCGATGTTGTCTGAGATGAGTCAAGTAACAGTGTCATCAACGATATTTTTATTTGTTATTCGTATATACAAACATAATTGGTTTGTGTTAACTAATCAGATCGCTGTGTAACACATGATACTCGTCAGTCGTTAAAGATCCGTTTGATCTTAGATGATCAAGTATTTCAACTATTTCCTTATCGATTTCTGTGCTAGTATTTCCATCTTCCTTCGAGGAAATTAGCAGCGTCAGTCGATCAATAATATCAGCGGCCGAGTTAAAGATCTTTATTCCTTCACCATCTTATTCTTCTACAGTATCATATTCAGAATCTGTTTCAAATTGTTTATCATATTCTATACTCTGCTGCTCGTCTTTTTTCATTTTATTTAACTCCTCATCTTCTATTTCCTTCGACATTGCTTGAAATCTTTTTGCAGCTGTAAAACCTTTTTCAGATCCTAAAACTCTATCAAAAACTTCCAAATATATCTTATCAATAATACCTTTTCGTACTATCTTATAATATTTTTCAGCATCATTAATTTCCGTTGCAGAATCTAGACCATTTCTAGTGTTATGTATATGTAATTTAATTGCTTGTGTGTTAGTGTTAATTTTTTTTAATTTTATTTTTATTTCATTACATGTTATTGTAATAATAACTTTATTCACTGAATTTGACATTTTTCCAGAAAATTCAGTTCAGTTCTGTTAAACCTGATAAACAAGCATTAGTAGAAACATTGTATCTTTTGGTGACATAGATTCAGAGCCAGTTTTAAGTTTGGTGTAAACAACTTTTTTATTATTGAATCTTATAGTAAGATTCGTTCAGTAGGGTCGAATCCGTACATGGCGTACGTGATAATCGACATATAATGTTTCTACACCGCGCTAAAAAAGTGATCACGTGACCCCATCACGGGGAGCTAAATTGCGTTTCAGTTCGGGTTAAAACTGATGTTTCACAGTGATTTTAGTCAGTCGTAATTCATACCTTTGGAGCTGAAAGGTATTTTTGTTGCCAGTTTGATTTGAATTTTTCTATTTTTCGGAATTAATAATATCTTTACCCTGGAAAATACTATTATTCTTGGTGATCCAACAAGGAACTGTTGACACGACAACACAAAACAGGTTATTGAAGACGTCATCGCCTTCCATCTTGGAACTTCATCGGGATTCGAAATGTGATTCACTTAGGACTTTTTATTGATAGGACTTACATTTATTAATTCTTGGATTAATTTTGGAATAGTTTCATAAACCGTAAGTCCTTTTTCTTATTTTTACATTGTTTTCTAGGGAAATAAATTATTTTGTTAAATTTTACAAAGCTTGTTGGCTTCATTAATTTCTTTGTTACTTTTATACGAGCCTAGACACGTAACACTAACCTCATTTGCTTTTTGTATTACATTATTCAAATTTTGTGAAAAAGAACCTTCCTCATATTTTGTCCATGATCTTATTTTTGGTGGATTTTCAAACTTGACATATCTTTTGTCAAACTCGGAGATAAGATATTCTGAAACACTAATTTTTCTGTAAATAGCGTTTTTATAATTTTCTATGATTTTTTCCTTGTTTGCTTCCTTAAGTATCTTTTGTTTTTCTTATTGTTCTCTAATCTGCTTACTAAATAACAAATCTCTTTCTCTCATGTTTTGTAAAACCTCAGCTTGTTGTGCATCAGGATCACCAATTCGCTCAATGACACTCTCATCAATTTTCTTTAGTCCTTCCTCGAGTAGTCCTCGCAAACCCGTTTCTTTTAGTTATTCTAGATCCTCTGGTGATACTTTATCAGCACCGAGTTGTTTTCCAAGTACAGATTCGGTGATAGGCTTAAAGAGTCTAGAAGTTTCTTCTGCGGTTTGTTGTTGCATAGTACGTTTTTGCTCAACTTTTTTCTTAAACGCAGCTCTTGTTGCCACATATTTCGTTAGAAGATTTATCTTCGCCTTGTCCATTATTGTGAATAACACACATTAATTTTATACTTCTTTTCAATCTAAGAACCTGTCATTTCCGCATCGAAACATGTGCTTGGTATCTCTGGCAAGTTTACTGAATAAGAAAAGCCTGTGATTTCCATGAGCTGCCTCATGATACAGCTCAACAAATTTGTCTCTTGAAATATCACCGCATTGTTCTCGTGATATGTGTTGCACGTCAATATTGTTAAGTCCTTTAAACAATATAAAACAACCAGCATTTCTTCTGATAAAGCGATCAACGTTATGAAAACCTTGGGTAAGATAAATTGTATTACATCTTCGATTTCTTGACAATGAAAATATAAGATTTGATCTTGTCCATTTCAGCATTGCTCAGCAGGATGTCATCAAACACAATAATCTTATGTTCGTCCGAGTCTTGCTCGGCAACAGGAACAAGATCTTCGGGTGTCATTGTAACAAATATATCTTCACCATCACCAAGTTCATTCTTTAGTTTTTCGTTGTACTCGTTCAACAACTCATATTTGTCCGGTTGGGGATTATACACCCGATCGTAGTTGAATATGTCGTTGAGTAGCAACCTCATTAGAAAGTTTGTTTTGCCAGATTCAGTATGTCCTACTATCAGGTAATGACAATCTGGTAACTCAAAATTGTGTTTAATCTTTATTACTCGATCGGTATCAAAGTTTATTATGCTCATCATATAACATGTGCACACAATTTTGTCAGCAGCAACTACAGTAACATGAGCTACTACGCAAAATGTGGTACGTTAATCAGTAGTTCATCTGCTGAAACAACAGCAACTACAGTTACAGCTCTGACAAATTATCTAAAGCGATCCGGTGACACAATGACCGGCAACCTTATCATCTCAGGACAACGAGTGCTAGACCTCGAAACAACATATCCACCAATCAGCCCAGATAACTCACAAGCAGTAAGCTAAGCTTTGCACAACTTAATGCTGTCAGTAATGGTAAGTTATCTTTGTCGGGTGGAAAGATGACTGGTAACTTAAGTATTGTCAGGTCAGCAAGTGCTAGACCTTGAGACAACATATCCACCTATCGACGTAGATAACTCACAAGCAGTAAGTTTTCCCCAACTTAATGCTGTCAGCAATAGTAAGTTGTCAATAACTGGTGGGAAGATGACCTGAAATATCAACATGAGTAAAAAAAGATTGTAAATCTTGAGAATCCCCCCCCCCCAATAATTCACAGGCGGTAAGCTATGCACAACTTAGCTCGGTAGATAATTCTAAGTTGTCATTGTCTGGTGGGACGATGACTGGAATAATTCAAGTTATGCGTTTGCGTTTAACAGCCTTAATAGCGATCCAGAGTGGACCACAGACGGAGAAAAAAGTGACTTTTGGATCAAAATAATGTGTCCAGAGGCCGTTGCTATATGGAAATTTCAACTATAAGGTATATTACAATTAAATGCGGGGTATATATATATATATATATATATATATATATATATATATATATATATATAGCATATATATATATATATATATATATATATATATATATATTACTGGAGATTAGGAGGATCGAATGATGATAAAACTGTATGCGGCACCGGGTGGTTTTATTGCTAATTCTCAGCAATTTATACTTGATCCTGTATTAACCACAAACAAGTACTTGTATTTCCGGATTTATGTTTCCAGAGCAGGAGGTACTTAAGCAGGTTTGTCAATGTTTCAGATATATACACTTGACGATTGAGTGTGATTGTAATCTGTAATGTCTATTGATCCTCCATCGGTCAGAGTTGCAAAAATGTTTTATAATTTTATACTAAACCCGAAAACGGAGATCGAAATAGCTGATGTTGATTCGCTAGACCCAGAACGTGTTGAGGAAGATAGAGCTCTTAATATAATTGCTCGAATAAAAAAATTAACTTTAGGGTCACCCGGTGTAACCGAGAACAGTGACAACTTTGCCGGAGTTTCAGGAATAAGAGGCTCTCAGCTGAGATACGCTATCAGAGACTTTGATATAATTAGCAAATACTTCGATTAAAAGTTGAAAAATACTTGATAAGTACACTGCCTGAGCTCAATAAAGAAAATGTTTTGACGATTGATAAATCTAACCTTGTAAAAACAAAATTTCATGGTGGCAAGAAACCAGAGCAAGAGCGACTAAAAAAGATTCACGAGCTTGAGAAACTAGCTGAAACATGAAAACACAAGTTTCTTAAAAATCGTAAGCTCAAGGACACATTTGCTAAACGTCTAGTATTTCATGTACTCGGTATGGGCTATTATGATAGAAAGACGCTGTTAGAAATAGTAGATATCAGTGCTGACGCTAATCTGCTGACAACATCATATCAAGTTCTGACAGACTCTCTCACAGACGATATAGAAAAGTATAACGTAAATCACATTAATGCTGCACTAAACGCAGTATCAGAAATTGAGTCTAGAATTGGGTTATATGATGATGTCAAAAGAAATATATTTTATCAAGAGCTTGACGACATTATAACTGTGAAACCTGGAATTGACGAAGATCATGAAATACATAATAGTTCTAAAAGAATTGCGTTGAAAAACTATACAAAAGAAGCTGGAAAGTTACTGACAGAAGCAAAATACAGAAATACGAAAAACAGTACTCACTAAATTTTATGTAAAATCGCTAGCATAAAAAAGGATAGTAAATATTTTGTGTGAAATATAAATCACAGTACGAGCCACATTACTATAAAAAAAATAGCAAAAGGGAGTACCTGACGACCATGTTGAATGACGTCGGATATCTCTTATCTTGGGTAATTATTATATTTGTTTTTCCATTGTGCGTAAACATAACCCCCTCCCCCTCGGTGAATCGCTAAGTGCAAAACGAAATTTTAGAGATTCAGAGGGCTGTCCATGCTGATTTTCAATTTTGCAATTGTTGGATTGCTAAGCGCGAGAGTTTGTAATAACATACACCCCCTAATCGAACCCTGGGCGTTTTGAGGTTCGGAGGTGCCAGGCAAGTTGCATCTGGAAATTAGTTTTTCTTATAATTTTAGAATTACCCGTACAAATGTATCACGTCTTTTCAATGCACCGCAGGGGCTCCCCCAATTAAAATACCTTCTGTCGCTGAACGCAAGACAATATGTCTATCGCATTTTTGTGGACTCAAACACATGAAGTAGTTTCCACTAGTTGATCTAACGTTTGTCCGTACGCCTTACCCACACGGCTACCGAGCTCTTATAGATATACAGATGAAATTTAGATATATAACTGTACGAAGCAGAAACTAATCTCCTTGGGGCATGTGTGTAAATCGATTTTTTGTAAAATCTCAGCGAGTTATTAATAGCGCATTCATTTTATTTATCAGAAGTTTGACCCGCAAGTCACAGCGAGTTATAATAGCGGACTAGGATTTTGTGTGAACGTTAGGTATTGTAATTTTGTGCGAAATATCAGATATAAAAATTGCTAGCAATTTTGTGTGAAATGTATGAGTAGTCTTATAAAGGGGGAGTTTCTGGATCAAACCCTAAATTTGTTTGACGACGGCAACGATTCAATGGCATGTCCTCGGTGAGTAAACGATTATGAAATAGACGCTGTTGCCTCAACAAAGTTGTTTTCGTAGTTGTTTAGACTAACTTGAGGGGTCTATGGAGGGAGGAGAATTATGTTGTCAAGTTCAAAATAGGGTTTTGGGTCAGAACATCCCCTTTATAAGACTACTGCTAGCATTGTTAGCTGGATGTCCTCCGGTCGGCTCTTGAGCAACAATGCTTTTGCAGTTCTGCACTGTGTTTACACTGAGCGTGTACTGGCGTTTGTCATTTATGTCTGCACTCATTCTTGAGCCACGCCATCGTCTGTATGGGCCTTAAGCTTTGCCCTTTGGGTAGGTAGGCGTCAAGGACATACTAGTCACTGATGCCTCGGTGGCCACACAAAGTACAAACGAAGACCAGTTTCTGTCCGAAGGTTATACAGTCTATAGAAAGATTCTTACAGACGCACAGAAAAAAGTAGTGCCTGACCGCTATAGCGTCAGGACAAAAACAGATTACGACCACATAAAGCCCCTGTGGACGCTGATAAAGGAAACGATAGCAGCGTTAGCGACGGCTAGCAATGCCCGTCCGCAAGAATTTAAAACCATCTTGTTCTGCCGGCGTTGAGGCAACTCCTGCCCGTCAGCCAAAGACGTATGCAAGTTTTTGTGGTGCTACTAGAAACATACTGGAACGAGGCATCGCTGGCTCCTGCCGACCCCATGCTTCCCTCTCGCGCAAAAGTAAACTAGTGTCCTGGGGATTATGTGTGTTAAACCATTGTAAAATATGTTTACTTTTTGATTGAATTTTATTTTTTTATTTGAATTACTTAATGAAAGGGTGCCATTGTATTCAGAGCAAACCTAATAAATTTTATTTCTTGAATTATTTTTTTTAAAACTTTAAACGGTATTCTTATCTTGACAGCTTCAGTTGTAAGAGTTCTATGATGAATAGCTTTATATTTCAGTATTTAAGCAACTTTCTTCCTTTGCATTAATAATAACCGATCTTTTAAAATTTATGATGGGTGGTATAACTTTTATTTTTGATAATAGATGCTTGGTCTTTTTAGAAAAAAAAAATTATCGGTGGCCTATTATCGTTTGCAAAATAGATTTGATGGTTAAGGGTTTTTGAAAAAATAAACTATGGAGGGTCACCATCGGGTGATGTCGAGTTTATTGACAAATAAAATATTATAGAATGTCACCTTCTGTTGACCTAGGACTTTTGAATAATAAAAAAAAAAACTAAGGTGACATTTTGATAATATTTCCCGTTAATCCTTGGGTAGGCAGAATACTAGTAAAAAGTATATCCAAGTCCGCTATGTGATCATTCAAGTCATGTAACATTTTGATCGGACAGGTAACTTTCTGAAGTTCCCATCCCTGGGGTCTGGTGAGAATTTATAGGGAGTTTTCAACACTACTTATATGAAATATAGGGTATCGTTCCCATCCGATGGGGTCTGGTGAGAATTTATAGGGAGTTTTCCACACTACTTACAAGAAATAAATCTCATAACTTTCAGGCTATCTTTTGCCATGCATCGCCCGTATCTACAACATTTTTTCCATTTACATTTAGAAGGGATATCTACCACCCAATTTGTAATTGACCCCCTCATCGGGTGTCTCTGTACGCTAGTCACTGTCATACACGGCCCCCTTCAAATCAAACTGAGCATGAAAACTAAAACGATTGCTTCTAGAATTAAAAACAAAAGCAATTACATGTGCACATTAGCTCACATTAAGAAGAAAAAGAATATTTGAAACATGTTTTAAAATTTAAAACAAAAGGAGATCCTGTAAAACATTGAATACATGAACGTTATTTGTAGCGGTCTAAAAAGGATGTCGTTTGCTGTTTGTTTTTTAATTACTGAAATAAAAAAAAAAAACAAAATAACTTCGCACGGAAACAAAATACAAACGACCGATTTTCTTTATTTTCCTAATTTATTGATCATAAATATAGCAGTCAGTAGAAATCACATTATCCAGTGAAATATTGAAAATGAAACGTTATTTCGGTGAGATCTTTAAAAAATGTTTTGCAGAACTCGCTCTCTCACCTGCTTACCTGCAATGACGTATCATGGAACCTAACATACAAGCAGTTTAACACAAAACTATACCACACGACACTGATTGAGCGGCTGCGATCGCCAACGGATTAGTGATAGCAATGACTCAAAATACAGTTGATACAAAAATAAAAGAATATAAGAATACGCAACATCCTTTTCGAAACAAAATCAATTGTAAGAAAATAAACGGTTTTGAAACGGCCTTTTGAAGCAAGAAACCAGCTCTAGACAAAAAGAACTAATGAACTGAAACAACTATCTCTTTGGCAACACTTGACGACAAAAAAGAAAAATAGAAAGAAAACATGGTAACAGCCTGACCTATACCGAATTATGATCAAATAATAATTATTATTACATTATTTTAATTCTGTCGCTTTATTTTTAAGGTTTTTGGCGACTTATTTGGGTAATGCAAGTGGTTTAGGCGGATGTTACATGTTGGCATTAACACGACCTTTGGTTAACGCATCCTGTTAATAAATCGACGTAAAAAAGACCACATGTTTGTTGTAATGTAGATAAATTTGAGAAGACGACTTATTTAGGTGGACAAGTAGCAGAAATTTTCCACCACAGATATCATAATTTGGCATTAACACGGACATAGGTCAAATTATCCTCTTATTTCGTCGACCTATGCAAATGGATATGTCGACAAAAATTTTAAAAATGCTAACTTATTTCTCCTCTTATGAGGACTTATTTATAATTATATCAACATATTTGGATTAATATTTCGACTTATTTAAGTGAATAAGTGACAAGTGGTTGTCAGAAATATGCCACCTTAAGGAAGCATCGTTTGTTGCCATCATAAAAGTGGTCAAAATACTTTGACATTATATTTTTGACACCTTCTATGCATATTTTAACGGTATGTTATTTTGTCTGCTCATCCCATTTTATTAGCACTGTTTTCTTGGTGAGTTGTTCTGTCCTCCAAAAAGATAACAAGACATGTTACTTTTGGAGTGTAATATCAAACTTCAAAAGATAAAAAGTTATATCTTTCAGATATTTATATTGATTGCAAATTATATACATTGGACACATACAATTTGCAATTAATAGTATCGCGAGTTTACGATCAGTATTTGTACTACATTCTTTGGTAATTTTTTGTTTTGTTTTATTTTGTATTTAGCATTTATGATAGCACTGGTAATCTACGTATTGTCACAACATAAATCCCTGTTGGTTAATAACATACCTTATATATGCAAATTTAGCTCAGAAATAATATTATATCTTTTTAACGGAATGTTTGGCCTATAAAACTCAAATTTAGTTACATTTGCTACTATAGTGGAGGAACAACTGTTATTCCCCTAAAGCAGAAGAACGAAACGAATATTTCGCCATTGGTTTTCGGAAGCTAGCCAAGATAGTTTATGTGCATTTTACTGTATTTACCGAGAAATTAGAATTAGAAGTGGCAACAATATTTTGGACCAGGATGTTTGACTTTTGAAATATTGTATTGAAATTTTTAACAATCCAGACAAAGTAAGAAAAACTCAGGGAGTCATGTCAAGATTCAAGGATTGGTTAAAAATGTCTCACGTTTGGAGAAAACTTTACTTTACCCCCCCCCCCCCCGCGTTTAATTCCACAAAGTAAATCATCTAAAATACCAACCTTAGGTTGCAAATTATTTTATTAAAATTACCGAGGAATCGACTTTGTTTAGTAAATATGAGGATAAAACTGACAAACATTTGCAACATAAAGGTAGACGTATCACAGAGCAGCAACTGGTTTGATTGTAAAGCAAATTTAGAAGAATATCTTCTGTGGGGCACATGGAAGGAACTGTATATTTACATTTTAAATTCTTGCGACTGTTCAGTTAGACTTGAAAATAAAGAAAAGAAAACAGAATAATGCCGCAATATTCTTTAGAACTTTCTTCATAAATATATCTAAATGATTAAAAATCTAATTAGCATGTTAAAAATCGGCCGAATCTTCGATTTCTTAAAAATATATGCTTAAATTATGCCTTTAGGTTCAATGCTTCAATAATTTCTTGCATTAAATAAAAACATAAAAATAGAATTTGAATGTATTGTAAATTAATGAGTTTTCGGTATAAAAATGAATGTATGTAATTACTGTTAGTCTGTGAAATTTGCTTGGAAGTAGAATGTAAGAAAGAGGGCCACTTACCGGTCCAAAACCTATATTCCATTTGAGAAGTAAGGAAGGGTCCACTTACCTGTCACGGCAGTTTAAATTAATTCACATATCGCACACATTATTAAAATTTGAAAGCTATAGAGTAAACCCATATCTGCAATGCATGCAGATCGATGACGTAGCTGCACATTATATATCTAAGCATAGTCCCGGTCAAGTACATCGGATTGTAGAGCTTTCATAAAAGGCAAAATACCCAATTCATTCTTTCCAAGGTACACTCTGAAAAAATTAAAAGAATGTGTGAATCAAATGGGATATGTAATACATACAAAACCACACCAGTGTCGGGGAACGAGCTCGTTTGAATCGGCTCGACCTCACGTTCTCGACATTCCTACGTCGTATCAACAGCTCCGGTGGCCTAGTGGTTAGAGCGTCCGCCTCGGATGCGGGAGGTAGCGGGTTCGAACCCCGGCCGAATCATAACAAAGACTTTAAAAAATGGTACTAACAGCTCCCTCGCTTGGCTCTCAGCATTGAGAGGTTAGTGTTAAGACTGGTCGGCCTGGTGTCAGGATAAAGTGACTTTGTGGGACATCATGCCACATGTCTGCGGCATGATGCCCAAGTGCTAGACATCACTGTAAACTGTCACACTGCAGACATCGTAGCGATATGACTGAAAAATTGTTAAAGCTACGTTAAAAATCTAAATCACACACACACACACACACACACACACACACACACACACACACACACAGACACACACCTAAGCTGTATCAAACTCATTCTTTACGCCCACTTGGAACAAAACACGTGTGATTTTGTCTATGGATTGGTTTGGCTTTTTACAGTAGATCATCGCAAGTAGGTTATTTAGTGCAGAGGAAATTGTAGTAAAGCGCCTTGCCCCAGGACGCACTACGGTAGGCGATACATGCTGATCCGATGATCGTAGAGTAATGCGACAGAAGATGTCCATGACTGAATTTAACTTCTTTATCGTTATCCATAGGGTAGCACATGTACATAATTCAGTATTCTAAATCCGATGATAATGTCATTGATACATGCACAAAAAGAAAAATCTCACCTTTTCGAATTATTGGATCGAATTATTACTGTGAAGGATATCCCCACAGTGAGGATTTGGTTATGGGGTATTGGTGTGGGGTGCTCCCAATATTTTATTTAAACTACTGTAGAAGTCCCACCGCGGCTCGATTTTGGTTGGAAGTTGAATTAGTGAAAGATAGATGTACAGCTCCGAGTCCCCAGTCAGCAATGCTGACGGTTAAATGATTAAATATACAAAAGTGGGAAATTCAATGAATAACAATTTAATAACAATTCAATAGTCAAATGATTCAAATTTCCCAAGTACACTCCTTTCGCTCGACCCTTTAATAGGCTATTGCATCACTTGATTAGCAGTGTGAGATAGATTTCCACACGTCCTTGTATTCTACTCATCTGTGTATTCTTCTCTCCTATTTCTCCTCAATTCCTTCTTTCTTCCTCCCCGACTTTCTCCAAATTCCTTCTCCTCCTCCTCGACTTCTCTATACTCCTTCTCCTCCTCCTCGACTTTACTATAGCCTTCTCCTCCTCCTCCACTTTCTCCTCCAGACTACTTTTCCTCCTCCTCCACCTTCTATCCACTGACTAGACTTTTGTCGACTCCGACTGTTCTTCTAGTCTCACTTCCGTCTCCCCTCTTGGAGACTCGGAACTCAACTGAACCGGAAGTTCTGTCCCCCAAAAGCTTCCTGTGAAAACACAAGGACGGTACAATATTTTTCCTTAGCCCTCTCATCTCACACTACACACAGTTTAGCATCAGATAACGGCTATTAAATTTCTTCGGTCACGATTAACTCACATCGAAATACTCATACGTTCTTGTATGGTAAAACAACGTCATGACAAAAACACGGTATCAATTACTTCTCATACATACATCAATAAATTGCGTCACATCAGTACATATTCCTAATCCCCTTATACTAAATAATATCACAATAATCAGACGCATTTCTTTACATTACAACTCATACAAAGTACGCAAATATTCAAATATCCATGCTCTGATATATTCATACGTCCATAGTAACTAATCTTACTTCAACCATTTTTTTCAAACTCACAATTCAAGCATGCGTAAATTCTAACATAACGCATTAATATATGCACTGGTTTACTACGAAGTAACCTAATAGCGAATTACAAAATTAATTTTGACCACAAGCTAACAATCTACATAATTCTCTACGTAATATTCAAGCCCATTTCTCAAATACGCATGTAAATGAAACACTACAAGCGTAATTCTACATACTAAACGATGCTAGTAATTAAGTATACATACTACAAATAATTACAATTATAATGCCGTAATATTCTGCAAAAATCGAGCAAATAACTCACTGACCTTTCCAAAGCTTTTCTTCCCTTAGAATCTGTTCTAAGTTTTATCGCCAATTACGAGTGGCTTCTCGGAGTAACCCTATTTGCCCAGCAATCTTCCCAGGAGAAACTTACTTTCTGCTTACGAGTTACGAAGTTATAATTCGGATCGAAACTGTAGTCAAACCCTCTATCTCAATTCCGATTGGATGTCGCTGTGACCCAATCCAATCAACTTAGCGGACAATGTCTTTTCGCTGTCTGTCCATGTGGGGACGGATGAGAACACTCCGCGGGCTTCCCTTTGATCTTAACCTAACCTCTTAACACCTAGGTGTGAATACTACAAGCCTTGTCAAATGACGCGAGCGGTCGCCTACTCCAATTCCAATTTCCGGCGGGTCACGGTAACCTTGCGTAAGAGATTAAACACTAGCCCGCACCAATGTTTAGACATCAAACACATGGGTCGTAATAATACCCTAGTTTATACACGACTTGATAGCTGGGGCTGAGCAAACGTGACAATTACACTTTCAGTCATCTAGTACTGTTATATTTGTTTCATGTCATCATCATTAATCTTGAATAACAAAGCTTTTGTCCTTACTTCGACAACTGTGCGTCGGTGCCTCTCTCCCTATCATTCGACCGCATTGAATGTTATACCTTACTCAGTAGTATACCGCTATACCTTCTTAACGAATTCTTTGCGATTTGCGTATGCTAGAAATTTTGACAAAATGCCGTTTAACTGAAATTGTTAATTCAGGCTGTTTAATTTGTATTCCCGGTAGAATTGACGATAATATTATTTTTAAGATTTTTTATTCAAATGATTTAATGTGAATTAAGGATATTTGATTGTTAAATTGTAGCGACAGTCGTATTTTAGTTTGTTTCTCACAAGTTTCAAGTCCCAACGCCTCCGTTACTTGCAAAAAGTCGTATATGCCAAATCATCTGAATAATACTGAATCTTGAAAGATATTGGTCCTAAACATCATTGGGTTCCATTTAAACCAGATAATATGGACGTTTCATCACATTATGAGCCATGTAATTTCTCCCTCTAACTGAGAAACCCGGTCATTTTTTTACGTGTACGTATTGATCTAATGTTGATCGGCGACATTCGTGGGTCAACCGCTTTCAGTCGAAAGCTGGAACACAAGATTTGATGACGTCACCTTTGTAAACATAAGAAACCACTACCACACTGTCGTATTGTCTTCACCCCGATTTCGCCATTCAAAGTATTACAGCGCTTCAGCTGAGCACCAATATTCATCCGAGTCTTATTTTTTATGTAATGCACGTTTTGTCTTCTCAGATCCGCTTAAACAAGCGGTCTTGCCTCTCATTCCCTCTCGAATATGTGCGAATGTCATTGTGATTAGAAGAGTCACTAACGGACTTTGTCCAGTTTTTGTCACCTCATCTACTTCTCAAAATGATAAGTCACGTGACCTCTTGACCTTGTTTACGATCACTTCTATGTGACATTATTATTAGGATTATTCTTATCATTATACACACATGCATAAGACATGCAGTTTTATGCAGTGAATGCCATGTAATGTTGAGTAGCTCATGAGGATATTGAAATATTAAAGGGGGGGGGATGTAATGTGTCAGTTCATGTCCAGGATAGAATTTAACGTCTCTATCGTTATGCAACGGCGAGCACATGTACATAAATCAGCATTGCAAATCCGCTGACAATGTTGTTGATATATGCATAAATCCAAGGATCTCACCATTTCCAGGACCGTATTATTACACTTTCAGCCATCCAATACTGTTATATTTGTTTCATGTCAGCATCCTTAATCTTGAATACCAATACATTTGTTACCACTTCGACAACCTGCGCCGGGGCCCCCGAGTGGTCTAGTGGTCTAAAGCGCTTACCGTTACGGATCACTGCTATCTCACCTCTGTCTGCATGGGTTCGAGTCTCGGATTCGGCCAATGTGGGTATGTGAGAAAGCTTGCAGTAGTTTCTCGTGGGTCTGTGGTTCTTTCTCGGGTTTTCCCGGGTTCTTCCTATACTGGCAGCCATGTATAGCCTATCTTGTGCTGAAAACTGGCGTTAAACCTTACAACAACAACAACAACAACCTGCGCCTAGGTACCTCTCTTTCTAGCATTCGACCACATTCCGAGTTGTTCCGTGCTCAATAGTATACCGCTATACGGAATCAGATCACACTTAATTTTACTCTATATTCTACATTTGTTTCTCAGTACTGCACTTTCAATTGTTACCAAATGATAATAAATCATATCTTATTCTAAAGTACCTTCAAAGATGAACTCAAGGTGAAGTTATTGTAATTGGTTATCCGGCATTTTTTTTGAGAGGCTGGACTATAAACAAAGCACCGTAAACTGGGTCGCAGATTTTACTACCGGATCATCATCAATGCCTCATTACTCACTGTGCACTGTCGCCGAAATGCACACAGACAACCACACCATAATGCTCAAATTCTAAAGAATAAACACTTACCTTTAAATCAACACTAAGAATGTCTAAATCTAACTCTTGTATCATCAGCAAAAGGAAACAGGAAAAAATGCTCTAAAAATAGACTCGGACTACATTTCGTGGGTACTGAACCGGAACTGATAATTGTGATCTTATTACTATCAGGCCAAGTTATTTATGGCCAATTTTAGTCAAACTTTTATATACGCATGCCACACCTATTTCAACTTTATACATGAAGTCTTTTTGAATTACTTAGCAAACAAGGCATGTGACAGCTGTCAGAAAGTGTATACTATTGTTGTTGTTGTTGTTGTTGTGGGGCTTAACGCCATTTTTCAGCACACGATAGGCTATACATGGCAGCCAGTATTAATGGTGGAGGAAGAAACCGGGAAATCCCCGGAAAGAACCACCAACCCACGAGAAGCTACTGGCAAGCTTTCTCACATATCCACATTCGCCAAATCCTAGACTCGAACCCACGCAGACAGAGGTGAGATGGCAGTGATCCGTAACGAAGAGCACTTTAGACCACTCGGCCACTCGGGGCCCTAAGTGTGTAGTATTGCAGGGTACAAATTTTGGCCCAAGTACTCTTGAGAAATAAAAAACAAATTTGCTGTATTATAGGAAGTTTTCAATGCAGTAAAAACTTAATTGTACTACAAGACGAGGCCTGTCTGAAAATATGTTTGAAACATAAAGAACATTGATAAATAAATTTTAATGGAAATTTAAATAAACATTAAAATTTAGAAACCAAATTTTAATGAAAAATTAAATTTTCATGTAAGTTTTAAAATTCAAACTGACAAATTTTAGACAGCAAAGTTGACTAATGAATGGTATTTAAAACAAATGATAGTTTGGGTCTGTACAACTGACAACATTTTCCCCAGGGGTAGTGAAGCAAGATAGTTCACAGTGATTTTTGCAGCAAATTGTAATATGCCTGTTCAAATACATATAGGTGCGCGCACTTAAGAAACAATAGCAGGTCCCATGTTCCACATTCCATATGTTCAATATAATAAATTCAATAGAAACTTGAGACCCATGTTTATCTTTACTTGTCTTCCCCATAGTCAATGAAGTCATGTAATATTAGTCCGTTTGAAATCACCCAAACCATCTAGTTAATAATCTCCAGTCTATATTCATCCATTCATTCTTCACGTATTCATCCTGACCTGACAAAATATTGGATTGTATAACGTGACACATTTTGATATCAGACGTGGGATTAACCGTTAGAGATAATCGAGTGATACAAATCCATAATCCTATCATTTGCTAAGAAACATTATTTTAGGCAAAAACACGATGTGCCACCCGAGTTGAATACAATGAAATATGTTGATATCACTGAAGATGATACTGGTATTGCTTATGAAGAAGCAAGAGGAGAAGAATTTCTTGCTGGAGATATTATGAGACACATGGGAAATAGGAAAATAATTGTGGTTGTCAGCTGTTAATCAGCTGCTTCCCGGAATCCATGAAGATCTACCCATGATGAATGGTAGCATTCAAATTTTAACAGCGGATTATCAACACAGATCAAATTTGCCATCTGCACTTGATCGGAAAATAAAGAAAGACACAACAGATCCGTCAAGAAAAAAAGACATGTATAATGAAACTGAAAATAAAGATTTCAGATTCAACGAGGGAAAGTCAATACCGATCAAAAGTAAGAATGATTGCAGATACTTTACAAAATATGTCAACTGACGACAGTGAGAATGAGGATGATGCGGACAGCTCAAGTTACACTGAGGACTGTACCAAGGAGAGGGGTTCGCACAAAATTACTGGAGTAAAGTTGCCCGTCTTTAAAGGGTAGGAATCCTGGAGGTATGGTATAATCGTTTCGAAGAGACTGACGAAAGAAACGGAATGACGATGAGAAATTAGATGAATTGCTCCCAAGATTGCAAGGCAGCGCAGGCGAGTTTGTATTTGGGGAATTATCAAAGCCCTTACGATCAGACTGCATTATATTGATTACGGAACTTCAATCTCTGTATCAAAGTGTGGAAACATCAAGAACGTCGGAGTTGCAGGTTCAGCACAGAAATCAAGGAAAAGGTGAAACTGTGTAGCTGAACTGAAACATCTTTTACAACAAGGCATATGCAGATCGAAGGGGAAAGACAACACAAGCAGGCTTGTTAAGGAAGTTTCTAGACGGGTTAAGGGATGAAAAAGCAAGAGTAAAAGTAGAGTGGCAAAAAAACCTACAACTATTGAAGAAGCCGTTGCCCACCTTATTATAGGAAAATAATGCAGAGATCAAATGTTCCTGATCATTTATATGACAAAAATACAAGCGAGCTACAAGGAAACTTTGAACAACGAAGGAAGATGAAAGTGATGATAACGTTCAACTGAAGGGGAATTAGCCAATATATAAATCAATCCAGTTATGCAAAAAAAAAAAAAAAAAAAAAAAAAAAAAAAAAAAAATCGAAAAACATCTTCACAGTAAGGACAAAGCAATCAATATGATATTGTGGATGAAAGATAAATGGAAATCTTGGAAAGACTAACTAAACTGGAACAAGAAAACATTGTAAAATCAGATGAATATGCAAGAGAAAAGCAAAATAGGTCAAGAAATGGGCTGTGGAAGAAACACGAGGCTTGCTATTAGTGTGGACAGTTAGGGCATTTGGCGAGGTAGTGTACTCATGAGAACAAGTTGAAGAGTACAAGCCAGCCCAGTGAAAGCACTTCTGCTTTTAGACCCAGCTGGCAATTAAAAGAAGAATACTGGATTTAGTTTGAAATCACCAAAGAGTTTGGTCTGTAATGAGCAGTCTTCAAAATTGTTAAACTAGTTCTGGCCGTCTAAGATGATCTGGGGCCGGTCCAAGCAAATGAGACCAATCGGATACAAATGGAAATATACAAGAGAAAAATGACTGTATTATTATAAGACGCATTCCTGCATCTGATGAGGTGTATGTACAAGGTGTAGGGCATGGAGTTAAGATGATTTTTACTGCTGATACAGGTGCAACTGTGCTTTCAGACAGTTTTTAAAGGAATCATACCAGAAAAAGCCCACCTTGGGAAATCATCAAGCGTGATTTGTGCTAGGGGAAAACCACTTATTGAATTATGAAACGCCACCTTTAATATTGAATTAGGACCCAGTGAGCAGCAAAAAGAAATATACGTGGCCGAGATAGATGACGATTGGTTACTTGAAGTAGATGTACTATAGAAGATGCGCCTGCCGATTTTTTGTTTTTACTTAGTAATGGTCTGATCAAGTTAAAGGGGTTTGACCTACCATGTTAACGAGCTGGACTAACAAGACCATGAGAGTAAGAGCAGCTGATTATTACATGTATGTCATTCCAGAAAATAGTAACGCTATTTTAGATGGCCTTGTGGAAGGGTATGCTGAAGGTGGTGCATATGCAAACTGTGGATTCCTGGAACCCACTGATAAATTTCTTGAAAACCATTCATTGATAATGGTTGCGAGTCTAGTGGGTTGTAATCAGGGTGCCACTGTAAAGGCAAAAGTTCTGAATCCTTTTCAAACCAGCGTTTCTATTAAATAGGATAATGTACCAGGTCCGATTGAATAGTGTGAAGAGATGGTTGTATTGTTGGATAAAGAGAACGAATTGAGGTAGAAAACGTTAAAGCTACAGAACGGATAGAATAAATAACTTCAGACTACACTCAGTCTTTCCACAGCGAGCTTAAAGACAAGAAATGTGATAGTGAACCAGTACATAATGAATCGAATGTGCCTAGCTTTTTGAAGGTGCTATATCAAAGTGCAGTAAAATAGCAATGCGGCTGAAAAGCAGGCAATGGCTCCGATGTTAATCAAATACCGTCATATCTTTTCAAGAGATGATACGGATCTCAGATTAACTTCAATGAGAGAGCATAAAATCGACACTAGGGATGCAAGGACAGTTACCAGATCAAGATGTCATCACACCATCTAATTCCCCATGGGCTTCTCCCATCGTGCTTTGAGGAAAAACTTAAAAGAATTGACGAAGTTTTGAAAAGGATTGACGAAGTTTTGAAAAGGATTAGTCAAGCTTGACTAAAGCTCAAACCAGAAAAAATACAGTTGTTTCAAAAGGAAATTATCATCTTGTGGTTACAATGTCAATCAAAATAGTATCTGTCCAAATCCAGAGAACGTCTTGAAGTTACAGCAGCTTCCGAGGTCCTCTGGTTTCACTGAAATACGTCGGTTTCTAGGTATTGGAAGTTATTATCAACTTTTTATCATCAAAGATATTTTCCATCAAGGCTCGACCACGAATTGAATTGAGGAAGAAAAAGAAAAAGTTTGAATGGACACAGGATTGTGAAAAATACTTTTCAACGCTGACACTTTCTCTGTCAAGTCCAAAGATCATAGCACATCCTATGAACAACGGGGAAATCGTCTTAGATATGGATACCTCCGACACAAGAATTGGTGCTGTCTGGAGTCTGATCCGGAAATGAGGTGGATCATGCTATTGCATACTAAAGTCAAAGTCTCAACAGAGTGGGAAAGAATAACTGCGTGGATGATAAGGAATTAATTGCTCTTCGATATTTTGTTGAATATCACCGTTGAATATTTTGCTGAATATATTAGCGATTATGGTAATAAAATAGGTCACCAGTACATGACCCCTAAGCGGTCGCTGTCAGATCTTCACTTTGGATGGTGGAGATCTAATTTAAATCAGATTGATATCAGCGACAGTATCTTCTTGGTCAAATATTTTGTATGCCAACAGACCGTCAGGCACTTGTATGGCTTTAAGTCTTAAATAGCCAAAGGGCAGAATATCCCGTTGGCTGGAAATCGTGTCCGCATATGACTTTCAGACAGAATTTCGCCCTGGACAAAAATACGAATGTTAACTTCATGTCTAGATGCCCTAATCCACTGGACTTCAAGTGCCCTAATATGGATAACCTATAAACCTTTAAGTGTGGACCGTTTAAAAAAATGTCAAAAGTGGGCACATGATAATGGCAAGTATATTAGCAAAGAGCAAGACCAATGATCTGCCTAATAAAATAGAGTGTAGTACCCTTTTAGTCGCAATGGTTTGATTGGCCAAGTTAATCTGTACGGACATATATTGCAATCTTGATAGCACAACTGATGAAACATAATTGGTAGGAAATGATAAAGAATCTGTGGATGATGACCAGATCATTTGCAAGTTGGAATTAGATAATAAGACTGAAGAGGGTGAAAGAGTATATGAGAATTACTCTGCAACCGGATCGTGCAATGGCTTGTCATAAAAATCTGATGAACTTAGAACAGTTAAAACTAGGGGACAAGAAACAAGAAACCGAATACATGAACAAGAGATTTTCACACAATGGCCCGTTACTACAGAAAGAAAACATATCCAAAGTTTACAGGAAACGGGTAATGAAAAACTGGACCAGTGTACAGGATGGTGGAGGCTTATATTCACACAATTAGTTCAGAACTAGAGTCCTGCGGTCTGCAACCATACATTATTACTGTCGTTTGAACTCTGAAAAATCAAAGAAGAATATGTAGGACACAAGGTGTCTAACAATATGTAGGACGCAAAGTGTCTAACAAGATGTAGGACACAAGGTGTCTAAAATCCCTCAAGAAGACCACACTTATGTATGATGAAATGTCCGTTCTGAAAGCTAGTAAAGATTCATATTATCCAACTGACTGATTTTTTGGACCGTTGTCCAGAGAGGAAACCGACCAGTTCTGGTGTAGCAAGAGTAAGAGCACAACTACAGCAGCACCACCTGTACTCTCGGAAAGTCAACATGAAATTGTACAGACGCAGATCAGTTCCACCACACCTAATTTAAAACTCCACTCCACTGAATTATGTCAGTCTACAGCTAAAACTAGACCGCTCCGGTGGCCTAGTGGTTAGAGCGTCCGCCTCGGATGCGGGAGGTCGCGGGTTCGATCCCCGGTCGAGTCATACCAAAGACTTACAAAAATGGTACTAACAGCTGCCTCGCTTGGCGCTCAGCATTAAGAGGTTAGTGTTAGGACTGGTCGGCCTGGTGTCAGGATAGTGTGACTGGGTGGGACATCATGCTACATGTCTGCGGCATGATGCCCCAGTGCTAGACATCACTATAAACTGCCACACTGCAGACATCGTAGCGATATGACTGAAAAATTGTTAAAGCTACGTTAAAAATCATAATCACATCACATCACATCACATCACATCACAGCTAAAACAACTAATTTGTCGATATTTGTTATTTTCACTAGTAATCTTAATAAATATCCATTACTTCTGTTGATAAACCTTTATTTCGGACTTAGAATCCGCAACATGAAATGGCAAAACCAGAGCCTCAAATACGATCATCTTCGCGGATTAGTCCATCAAACTCAGCCACCATTGAAAATCAGAAGTTAATGGAAAAACTGAAATTGGCCATGATGCAGAAAACCAAAGCTATGGAAATATCTACTGAATTAATGTCACACTAATTTAATAAATCGATGAAGCTCCAGCAGGAAGTGATTGTGAAACTTGATCTACTGAATACGTCCATCATGGAACTAAAGCCTGAATCTCCCTCAGCTGTAGTGCAGAAATCATCATCTAACCAGATCAAATCCCCATTCAAGTCTTCATCCAGTCGCCCAACGCTATAAGAACCATCACATTACAAATACCATAATGATCATCCCTACAGGAGGTCGAATAAAGAAAATTATAAGTGTTTACATGTAGTTAACACTTTTGGGGAGGGAGGTGAAAGTTTCTCTGGAAATGATTAGTGTATCAGAAAGGGTGGGCGAGTATCATTATCACTTTATTGAGAATTGTTGTAAATCAGTAAATATTAGAGATAAGATTCGAAGTTAGTATTATATGGTGTTATGATACCATGTTCTATGTATTTGCTATATATATATATATATATATATATATATATATATATATATATATATATATATATATATATATATATATATTGCTCTAATTAACTTATTCTCGATGTAAAAAGGGAAAAATATTTGAGCATACAATATTTGTAATCGTGTTAAGAAATAAATGACACACATGGCCGGATTAAGGCCTTTGGGGGCCAATATAGGGGCCCATAGCTATCCTGCCTTGTCCATAGATATGGTTACAGTACTATTAACAACACTGACTGAAATCAGACGATAATATAGTGGGCTCCTTGAGCCTCGGGGGCCCTGCCTGTGAAATCAGACGATAATATACGGGGCCCCTTGAGCCTTCGGGGCCCTGCCTGTGAAATCAGGCGATAAAATACGGGGCCCCTTGAGCCTCGGGGGCCCTGGGCACGTTGCCCACTTTGCCTTATGGATAATCCGGCCCTGATGACCCATCTGCCATGCTGTGTCATTACTGAGGTGGCACAGATAGTTTACTACAGCAACGAGAAGAATGTAGAGAATTTTTTACAATTCATGCAAATTTTTAATTTTAGTTACTGAATATTTTGGAGAAAAAAAGCAAGAAACTATTATCAAGATTTTTGTCTTTTAACACGAGGTCATAATGCATTATTCTTCGATAAATAACTACTCTTCGCTGTACTGTTGTCTTGCTTCTCTGACATCTCATCTACTTCTGCTATGTGACAATATTATTATTATTATTAGGATTATTCTTATCATTATACGCACATGTACACATGCATGAGACAGTTTTATGCAGTGAATGCCATGTAATGTTCAGTAGTTCATGAAGATATTGAACTACTCGGGCCCCAAGTGGTCGAGTGGTCTAAAGTGCTCACCGTTACGGATCACTGCCATCTCACCTCTGAATGCGTTGGTTCGAGTCTCAGGTTCGGCCAATGTGGGTATGTGAGAAAGCATGCCAGTAGTTTTTCGTGGGTCGGTGGTTCTTTCTGGGGTTTTCAACCATTTATACTGGCCGCCATGTATATCCTATCTTGTGCTGAAAACTGGCGTTAAACCCTACAACAACAGCAACATATCTGAACTATTAAGGCGGAGGGTGGGGGGTAAATCTAATGTCTCAGTTCATGTCAAGGATAGAATGTAACTTCTCTATCGGTATGCGTGGGGTAGAACAAGTACATGAATCAGCACAGCAAATCCAATGATCATGTCATTAGTATATGCATACATACAAGGAAGTCACCTCTTCTAGTTACTGGACCGTATAATTGTGCTTTCAGTCATCCAATACAGTTATATTTGTTTCATGTCATCATCATTAATCTTGAAAAACAATGCATTTGTCATTGCTATTACAACGGCGCAGCGGTACCTCTCTCCATAGCATGTCACCGCATTCAGGGTTATAGTTTTCTGAATAGTATGCCTCTGGCCCTATGTAACTACGCCCATGTGTGGGATTGATACTTGGAAAGCCGCTATTGCAGAAGGTATATTGGCAGACTGGTTTACGTACGTCGTTCACTATGCTTACATTTTAATAATTAGGAAACATAACCAGCACAATATGGTTGTCATTGGTACTTTGAATCACGTTATGAGCGTGTGCTTGTTCATAGTCCCAAGAGTAAAATTAAATTTTGATATCCCATTTTTCAAATTATGAGTTATAAAAAACCGCGCATTAATTGTATACACAGAATGCTAATGTTGAACCAACGGCAATATAGTGACTAGGCTGAGAACACTATGGCAATATCTTCCAACCACCAGCTAATGTTCAGATAATTAAAGGAGCTCAAAACCTGGCTAAACTGTGCACTTTATACCCCTTATCAATATTCTAATGTCAACACGTTATGTTTTTGCTGAAGATTACTTATTCAGTCGTTCCCGTTTCCACCATTCAGCACTTAAAGTATATTAATTTTCCTTTAATTTGATGTACATATTTATAAGTTTTAATCAGTGCCAACGAATGGGCAGTACTTTATCGCCAATTACCACCACCCGCCCACCTGAACTGTCTGTGAATTGAATTCACCTTCAGATGATGCTTTTCATTTACCTGTATTCAACAAATTCATGAACAAATAAATTTAAATAAAGCACTCTTATCGGCTGTGATTTGCATACCTATAATAAAGCACTCTTTATCGGCTGTGATTTGCATACCTATGACATTTCAATTGTTAATATGTGGCATAATCAAAAGATATGAATTAACCAAAGCTAAGTATGTCTTATTGTTCTTAAGTGAAGAATGTTTCACATTATTTCTCTTTTATACAGTATGATATACCTTCGTCATTTGTAGGTGAGCAGCACTTCATATAGGGTTATAACATCTTAACCTTTTGTACCGAAATTTCAGTCTATCATTTTGTTGACCAGTATTCAATCAAATGTAGTGTGAATGAGGGAAATTTAAGGCTTTATGTTTCATTATTTTATTTACAATACGGTGCTACATTTACACAATTTTTACTAAGAATAACTTCTTCTAAAGATCCCCCCTTCTACATCTCCAGTCCATACTGTTCTAAAAATACGTTACAGTTCCATTTAACCTGTTCTAAATACAAATTGATTACCAACACTACTTTCATTTTTTTTTTCTTTTTCTATTTTTGGAGTAGTGGATATAGTTTTTTTTCCCAACTACCCCCAGTCAAAATTCATTTAACATACTATCATTTGCCATCACCGCCCTCTCATTCCAGGAAATATGTAACAGAACTTGAAACATAACACCATAACTTTTAATCAGACTTTCTATAACAACTATTAGGTCAGACAAAACCAGAATGGATATTTGTATATCTTGAGTTGGTTCAAAGACCCTATTTGAGTCTGGTAACTGACTTTTTTAAAAATTATTTCAAGACATGCTTTCACTATTTTGCTTCACACATTTTACAAAAAGAAGATTAAGCTAAAATAATTTGAGGTAGAAAATAGAATTTATTAGGCATAATTGTAAAATACAGATGATCCTACTAGAATTTCAAGCCATAATAGCAATTCGCTAAATTTTTCAACATTTTAAACAGAACACTGCTACACTTTAATACCCCCCCCCCCCCATGAAATACACCTCCATCGACACTAGGGTATACATTTCATATAACATATGCTTGTCTATGTTTTGGCGTTAGCTGCACCTTCTTAAAGAAGCCGATGTTTGCTTTCAGTCTACTATAGTTGTAATGACAATTCAATCACTTGGACCTAGATGTCTTAATTTGTATTTTTAAGTTTAATTTTAAGTATGCTTTCTCAATTGGAGTATAAAATAAAATATGTAATCTTGAAATCAACAAAAGAATAATTCATGCAAATTACTTTTAATAACGTGCACTGTTTGAACTGTTCATTCTAGCTCATTGAAGTTTGCATATTGATGAAACTTGAGAGGATGCCTGTAGGACAGCACACATCATAATAGCCATAATAAGTCACTGTGACATACTTTACCCAATTGCTAGTATTATTATCAGTGTTTGATTTTACATCTTTGACAGTCATCACAATTATAGAGTAGACTTAAAGTACCAAACTGAGAAAGAAATAATTTTGTTTTGGGGCCAGAAGCAAAAACAAAGTTATTTCTTGTTCAGTTTCTTGTGTATTTGTCTTTATGGTGACTTTAGAATTATGTTCACATATACTACATCAATGCCTTTGGTATTCAAAGGCTATACTGACGTTTTCACTTCCATATCATGTTGTATACGAACTGTATTCAAGCAACTTTGGAGCATACTATACTATATATACGTATACAAAGATGTGAAAAGTACCCGTTCTTTTTTTCCTATGATCTATGTTTGTCCATATGATTGTAAACATTATACATGTCCCTTTGTAAAAATCAACGTCCATGTTCATTGTTTACAGATTGTTACGTAAAACATGTTGTGTGCTGCAATAACGAATACCTGAAATGTACTACTTTCAGGGAGTGAACAAGCTACTGTCAGTAGATAAATACAACAGAACCGATTTTTTTTTTTTTTCTCATCCCGAACGCCAATCCTTGTATCAATTACTCCTCAGCTTCATATCATTTCTAACATAATCGATCAGTAAAAAAGTTAAAACACGAAACGATGCAAAATTACATCTAAAGTTTCATTTACTATTCTCTCCACTTAATATATCTGATTTATATCAGGACATAGAAATTTCGAAATCGACCACACATCGGTCATTTTGTCAACATTAGATACCGTGTTCATGGCCATTTTGTTTTAGGTAAGGTCAAGGGTGACAGATGTCAAATACCTGTCGTAATTATACGTATATGTACGACAAGGTACTAATCTAAAACCTGTGAGAAACAGACTAAAATACGAAAGTCACTACTACATAAAATAAAAAATATCCTATATTTATATTAAATCATTTGAATTAAACATCTACAGAACTAGATACTATCGTCAATTCTACAGAGAATGGAAATTTAACAATTTCACTTATCGATATTCGTCACAATTTCTAGCAACGCGTACCTCCAAGAATGCGGTAAAACAAAAATGTATAGCGATGACTGGTCCCCTGCCGTACTTCTGCAAAATAATATCATATGGTAAAATAAAACATTTATTCATGTACGAATTACATTTTACTGTGTAATTAGGCAATTAACGACAATTTAGTAAGATCTCCACAAGTGTTAACTGTTAGTCTTACTTTTCCAAATAGGACTACTGTACTACTGAGCTGATTTCAAGTAAAATTGTTGTTCTTTCATGAGATAAATCCCATTGTTTTCAAAAGCAACATATAAAATTCCTCTACGTCCGTGTATAAGCATTTGGATAAAAGAGTTATTCCCCTTTAAATAAAATTACTTTTGGGTCGAATTTTACATATTTCCTGGAATGTGAGGGTGGTGATGGCAAATGATAGTATGCTAAATAATTTCTTTACTTTGACTGGCGAAAGTGGGGAAAAATATATCAAATAGTCCAAGAACAAGAAAAGAAACGAAAAAATGTATGAGAGTAGCATGTTCCTATGTTCGTATAATGTTGGCAATAAATTTGTATTTAAAACGGGTTATCTGGAACTGTAAAGTAGTTTTAGAACAGTACGGACTGGAAATATAGGAGCGGGGGTTTCTTTAGAAGAGGTTCTTCTCAGCAAAAATTCGTGCAAATGTAGCAAATTACAGTAAATAAAATAATGAGACATAAATCCTTCAATTTTCCTCATTCAGACTACATTCGATTGAATACTGGTCACAAAAAGATGGATTAAAATTTCGGTACAAAAGGTTAAGATTTTATAAATCTTTATCACATAGTCGGTACACTTCGCCTACAGTGTGTGCAGTTTCATATTTTTGATATTATACGTGTGAACATATCACTTTATGTGATTCTGATTGGTCCAAATAAGCCCATGAAATTATTGTGCACGATCCTCTTTACTGATTGGCTGGGATTGTGAGAAAACGATTTTAATCCCGCCTTCTGGAATGTTTTGCTTTGAATGAACATTTTTTGGCGGCCATTTTTTAACTCGACTCGCGAAAGGAAATTGAGGAAAAATTATCTCGGCTGTCCGAATATGGATATGTTACCCACACAGGAGTTTGTTATGTCATGTTTAACAATATCATCATAAGAAAAATGGCGTAAAACTACAAGACAAGAACAACAATAAGGAGTAAAACTAAGGGATAGCGTGGGGGGGGGGCGTATATCTGTAACATAGATATAGAATCCACCGTATATACAAGCGTGGTTTAAATGTTAACTTAAAGAAGTAAATAAACTCACCTCTCTTCACAGAATAATCTGGACATGAATGGGTCTCCTAACTGACAGAACTTTATCCAACCACAGCATCTTTACGTAGCATATATGGGATGTAAATCCGACACGAAAAGAAATTTGTTGACGTCTTCTGTACAGTCTATTGTTCCAAATCAAACACTGCAAATATCCGGTCACAAATGCATTGCAGTAAATGTGGGAATTTTTGCATCCGGTAATCCTATTTCACATAAAAATCGCAACAATGTAACGTTTAGTTCTGAAAGTGACATTTTAGGGTAAACGTGTACTCTACTGTCGGCCTACTGTACTGTGTACCGTATCAAACAATTTGGCAGCATCACATCGCATTGATCATTCTATTTTGAAAAATGATTTTGTCGTTATAAAATGTTCTGTTTATTCAGATGGAAGCTTTTTCTTTGATTTATAGTTTGTAAAACAGTACAATCTACTTTTACTAGTTCAGCTTTGTTTGGGACTATATTTTATGCACAACAAATGAAAGGTGCACCGTCTGTCGGAATGAACGAAATTATTTGTTCTTCTTTCTATCTAAATAATTTCCACTGAAATAAAAACTATGTGATAAAAAGAATCTCAAATGGGTAACGATTTAATATCAAATTTATGAAACTCGTTGAATAATGTCCAGCTTTTGCTCGCCAAGGCTCGCAAAAGCTGGACATTATTCAACTTGTTTCATAAATTCAATATTAAATCATTACCCATTTGAGATCCTCTATATATGAAATGCTGCTCACCTAGAAATGATGAAGGTAATTCATTATACTGTTTATGCAAGAGTTTAAGTGAAGTTCATTTACAGCGAGAACACGTCTGTTGTGAGTATAACAAGTGCGAGCGTTCGGTTTTCCGTCAGATCAGTGTCAGACTGAACTGAATATCATTGAATGCGTAGAGGAAAAGGGAAATTTGGGTAGTTTATTGTAGACTTAACAAAAGAGATAATTTAAAACACCTTGAAAAGCAAGTTTATAGAAAGCAAAGGAATAATTTAAACAGGTTATAAAGAAAGTTGATAGAGAAAAGTGTTATAAAAGTTTATTGTGTAATTAAGGAAGAGATGTAAGCAATGAAAAATGAAGAGTTACAAAGATAAAGATCTCTATATATGCAGAAGTTTTTACTGAATATTGCTAGGTGATCTGAAAAGGAGAAATGAACAAATTTCTTTAAACCTGAATTGTAAAATTTTGTAAAAAAAAAAATATACAAGAATAGTATAGTTTGCCTTGCATAATTATCGTAAAGTGCAGGGAATAAGTTCGGATTCATTTTAAAACCTCAACTGAATCTTGCGTAGTTCTTTTATTAGATTTTATTAGTAAATTGCACCAGTATAAGGAACCGTCTTTTCGGGTTATATGTCTGAATGATATTCTTCGAAATATTCTCCAAGATATAACTTCAGTTTAATAAATCCAATGGAAATTTGAGACCCATCCCTGTATTTGCTTGTCTTCCCCGTGGCGCATAGAGCATGACGAGGCATGTAGGCAATCCTGGTCATCCACTGCATCCGATTCCATCTCCAGCCGTTTTGACCTTGTCTTGCCACTGGATCCAGATATTCTTGGACGAAAGAGTGAGGTCGACGACGCGCAACTCTTCTTCACTTTAAACCAAGTCAACGCACTAGTCATTTGGTCATCTTTCTCCCCAAAGTCCTGTGACGACGGACAAGCGACGAAGCGGCAGGTGTGGGTACACTAGCAGCCGTATCCTCAATTCTGCACACAGGCGGCTCAGGCCATGTGATCGTTCTTCACTGACAAGGATCAGCAGTGGAGTTCGGCAGCCACCTGAGCGACTGAGTAGCCCTTGTAGGATTCGCACTGCTCACCTTCATGGCACGAGGAGGGGGCTAGAAAAGGTGCCCTAAAAATTGCCTGCTCCATCCTTCTCTAGCCAGCTAACCGCGGCGGGGGGGGGGGACCCTACATCACCTCTTCTCAGTGCGGATGGAAACACGCTGATCAAAAACAAAGAGAAGATACTCGAAAGGTAGGCTGAGCACTTCAACTGCGTCCTGAGCCGCCCAACATCCATCAGTGATGAAGCCATTGATCGTGTGCCCCAGGTGCCAGTCAATTAATCACTGGATGACCCATCAACCATGTTAGAGACACAGAAAGCAATACGTCTAGTGGGAAGGTTCCTGGCTCAGACTCAATCCCAGCAGAGATATACAAGGAGGGCGGTGCAGCTCTGACTGAAAAGCTCCATCAGTTGTTTCATCTCATGTGGCAAAAAGAACGATCTCACAGGAATTCAGGGGGCTCGAGTGGCCGAGTGGTCTAAAGCGCTCACCGTTACGGATCATTGCCATCTCACCTCTGTCTGCGTAGGTTCGAGTCTCGGATTCGGCCAATGTGGGTATGTGAAAAAGCTTGCCAGTAGCTTCTCGTGGGTCTGTGGTTCTTTCCGGGGGTTTCCCTGGTTCTTCCTCCACCATTTATACTGGCCGTCATGTTATAGCCTATATTGTGCTGGAAAATGGCGTTAAACTCTACAACAACAACACAGGAATTGAAGGACGCTATTATTATACACCTGTATAAGCGCAAAGGAAATCTTCAGGCTTGTGACAACGACCGAGGTTTCTCTTTGCTCTCCATCTTGGCAAGATACTCGCCAGGATTCTCCTCAACCGTCTCACATCACACCTTGACCATTGACTCCTACAAGAAAGCCAGTGTGGATTCCGAAAGGAGCGTGGAACCATCGACATGGTGTTCCTTGCTAGGCATTTGCAAGAGAAAATCCAGGATCAGAATGCTGACCTTTTCTCTACTTATGTCGACCTGAGTAAGGCCTTCGACACTGTTAGCAGAGAGGACCTGTGGAAGATCATGGCCAAGTACGCATGCCCAAGGAAATTTATCACCATGGTGCAGCAATTCCACGACGGTATGGTAGCTAGAGTTCGGAACAATGGTGAGACATAAGATCCCTTGCCTGTCTGAAACGGAGTGAAGCAGGGTTGTTTACTGGTGTCAGCACTTTTCAGTCTCATGTTCTCAGCCATGCTCACTGATGCCTTCAGGGATGGTGACGTGGGAATCAGCATCAGATACCGAATTGATGGCAAACTGTTCAACTTCAGGAGGCTTCAAGCAAAAACTAAGGTCACAACAGACATCAGCAGAGACTTTCTATTTCTGATGACTGCTCCCTCAACTCTGGCTCTGAAGCTGACATGCAACGCAGCGTCGACAAGTTCTCTGATGCTTGCACAAACTTCTGCCTTACGATCAACACAAGACTGAAATAATATATCAGCCAGCCCCAGGAAAACCGTATGATGAGCCAAACATCACAGTCAACGGCTACAAACTGAGCGCAGTGAACAGGTTCGCTTATCTTGGCAGCACTCTGTCTCAGAACGTCGTAATCGATAACGAAGTTAATGCCAGAATTGCATAGGCAAGCGCAGCCTTCGGCAGACTACACGCCAAGGTCTGGAAGAGAAGAGGCATTAGTCTACAGACAAAGTTGAAGGTGTACAGAGCGACGGTACTCTCTGCGCTATTATGCACCTGCGAAACCTGGACTGTTTACCAGTACCATGCAAAGAAGTTGAACCACTTCCACACAACTTGCCTCAGAAGATTCCTCAACATCAAGTGGCAAGACAGGATCCCGGATACTGAGGTCCTTGCCCAAGCAAGCCTGCCCAGTATCTACAACATCTTGATGCAATCACAGTTGCGATGCGCAGGCCATGTAGCTCGCATGCCAGACCACCGGCTTCCAAACAAGCTCTTTTATGGCGAGCTTGAACAAGGTAAACGCAACAAAGGAGGCCAGAGAGAACGATATAAGGATACCCTGAAGACGTCATTGAAGAACTTTGGTATTAGCTATGACACGTGGAAGCAGACTGCCCAGAACAGGGTCATGTGGCGCTCGTGCATCACTAAAGGTGGTGCAGTTTGCGAGGCCAACAGGACAGCCACGGCAGAACAACGGAGGTAGGCCAGGAAATCACGAGCCAGTAACCTCACCATCAGCGCTGCTACTATCCTATGTCCACAATGCCACATAATATTCAGAGCGCACATCGGCCTCATCGGCCACCTACGCACCCAGAGACCATTTGTTCCCGCTATAACAATCTATGACTAAAATGGTCCTTATCGACTTGATTGACGAACTATATGTCATCGTTCAACAAATCGGTACGCTATCAGGAAAAGAGCATTTTTTTGCTTTATTTCAATGGCCTGGACAATGCACCCTGTAAATAAACTGTCGTCTTTAAACCTTTCGTTTCCTTGTTAAGAGTATTAAGAGTATTATGAACCGTTCTCTTGTGTGAATATATCTAATAATAATATGATTTGACAAGTTAAAGACCAAGTTTCGCTGTTATTGATAGCCAAAAGAGTTATCTCAACTCAAAATCCCACTCCCAAAGGCTACTGGCAACAATATTGCAGGATCATACACTTGGTTCGGCAGTTTTTCAAACCGTTGATTACACGTGCTGAATTATATGCTTATGCATTTTCAACATTTTGCGTGAACTATTGAACTTTCCGAACGTGTAGAAATAACATAGTGCATGATTTAATAAAATATTTGAATGACATAAAGCATGATTTAATGAAGTATTTGAATGACATCGTGCATGATTTAATAAAGTATTTGAATGATATAAAGCATGATTAATAAAGTATTTGAATGACATAAAGCATGATTTAATAAAATATTTGAATGACATAAAGCATGATTTAATAAAATATTTGAATGACATCGTGCATGATTTAATAAAGTATTTGAATGACATAGTGCATGATTTAACAAGGTATTTGAGCTACAAAGGAACTGTCCAATACAAGACTATAGACTAACGCACGCGAGGTGTTCATGACTTAGCCTTTAACAGGTGTTCTTGTTCGTTCCCAATGATATGGTAGAATGTGTCGGTATTGTTTCGTTTGTTTTATTTTCATATTAGGCCCTGGCTGGAGAGACAGTAAAGTTTGCAAAGTCCCAGATTATTCTCGATAGGACTGAGGAAAAGCTCGAAAGGGAGTTAGAGAGAGAAAGACAAGGACCGCCCAAAAGTAAAATTGGAAGGTACATGGTCTCGTCGCCCACTGATTTGGAAATAACTTCGTTCTATATAGATATTAGGACTGTTTTACTGACCTATGACTTTTACATATATTTTGTTAAGTACCCGGAATAAACATGCATGAAAAAAAAAAACTTGGACATTACTCCCCCCAAACGTTTGCTCTTTATCAAATATGATTAAAGAATAGAGCCCTATTATAAGAATAGTAAACTTTCACAAAACAATTATTATAATCCATTTATAAACAAAATCCTGCAAATATGATAAATTTAACTGCAAAGAATAAGCATGCATAGGCTTTTATACAATAATAATTCTTCCCTTAGCAATGACAATTTCATGTGACATTAAAATTATAATTCTTTACGAAAAAGAAAATACCCTGCAAATTTAACGAGATCTGGCTTGTAAGATTTAAAAATCTTGTTCTTTTTTCTTTAGACTTCGCCGCAAGGGGGAGAAATTTCTGCATGCAAAGTTTGTCCTGCTGTCAGTGGTCTTGCTGAACATAATTGACTGCACGCTTGTTTTGGGAGAGTTGATGCTGGATATTAAATACGTAGCAAGTAATGAGTCCATACACCAATGACATGTCCCACTATTCTATTTTTCTTGTCACTTTGTTACTGAGAGATTACTGTTGTATGCATTTTCTTGTTTATCTGTGATCGTTTTTATTTCCAAGAACACTTCGTTGTCGATTTTGCATCCAACTGTCTTTGATGCACATAAAATGTGTGACTCATTAGATTATCAGTCTTAACTTCAATGTTCATGCAGAGAGAGAGAGAGAGAGAGAGAGAGAGAGAGAGAGAGAGACTTCTTAAATGATAAATGACCTGTTTCAGATGACCTGTTATCGTATGAACATTTTAGGAAGGAAAGAACCTATGTATTTCTCAAATGTTAAGTCAGTGTTTTTATTCATGCAACTTATTTTGATTTGTCATTTTCATTAAGTGGGATGTAGAACTGGAAGACTGTTATCATACATACATACATACATACATACATATTGGGGTCTCGGATTTACGAGGGGTATTTGAAAGCTCTGAATATTGTATTATAACTATTATGTTTCTTTGAACCTTTTAATAAATTTAATGCCGATTGATAGACAAAATAACGTTCTATAAAATAATATGCAGTTGCACTTGCAGCATGCTGAACAACTGGAGATATATGCGTGTAATGAACCATAGATAAATAACAGTGACGTAAAAATGCCAGAGAAGGAGGACACTTCTGCTAATGAGCCAAGAGCATAATGTAAAATCTGGCCTCTCAAGGTACCCTCTGACTGATATCAAGGTCGAATTGGTTAAAGTTTACACATGTAGTTTTTTGTCATATCCTACAATTCTATGGTGGCTTCATCGGTTTAAAGATGGCCGCAAAACCATCGAAGATAACCCACGTTCTGGAAGACCGTTGTCTGCATTTGATGAACGGGATGTAAGTATTGTGAAGGAAGCAATTAATGACGATGCTCGAATACACAGTGGAAGATATGTCTGTTATCAGGGGCATTCATTCATCATCTGGTTTCAGTATACTGAAGAATATCTGAAGCTCAGAAAGGTTTGTGAAGATGGGTTCCGCAGATGACAGCTGATTGACAATAGCTCTGGTTGAAATTGCCAAACAGCTACTCTCAAATATGGAAACAGAGACCAGAGACACTTGAATGAGATTGTTACCGCTGATGAAACATGGATTTACTTTTTTCAACCCGATACGCGAGAGACCACAACGTTCAACAAAGTGTAAATGTCGAGTTTTATACGCATTATTTTCGATGCAAAAGACCTGGTCGTTCAGGGTACCTGTGCCTGAGTCTACTAGTGCCTTTGGATACTTTTATGCCTTGAAAGTGTTGCCAAAAGTTGTGGAACGCTAACGACCTGTCCGTCTGCACACCAGTACTCGATGTATCCATCTATTCCATGATAACGCACCGGCGCATAAATCTGCCGTCGTGACAGATTTCCTGAAGGAGCAAAGCATCCAAACTTTGCCACAGCCTCCATACAGCACTGATTTTAGCTCCAAGTGACTTTTGATTGAATTCCATATCTGCTGAGTGGCAGACGATTTTAAAGCGGCCCTGCGGTTGTAAGTGCAGTGTCCAATTTATGAACAACATACCAAAAAGTGAAACAGATGACACGTATTGATTGGATAATCAGACTGAGAAAGTGTGTATAGATGAATGGTGAGTACCTGGAGGGGATGCTATGATCTACTGTTCACTAATAAAGAGCTTTGTTGTATAGTGCACTAATTTTCTTAACTTTTTAAATACCTCTCTTGTACCAGCTATATAACAAATTATATATTTGTACATGGTCAGAGTCTATATCTATATTTTCTTATTTAGTGCTATTTGTTTTTATTTACTTTTAGATCTATTATCGAAATCAGTCAAGAGTGCAGAAAACTTTCTTAATTCCATGAAGCAGAAATATCCAACAACCCTTAAGTACGTACAAACAGTCAACATCGAAACTTTGTATTCGGAAATTCTCACAGCAGACGTCATTTGGTCCGCCGAGTTACATGGAAGTGTGCAGAAGAGAGAGGCAAATTCTACAGGAAATACAACAGATGCTGCTTCTTATGTCGTTCAGGTCCATGATCTCGCCTATGCTCCGACTATTGAGGAAGACATTGCACATGGTCTCCATAAAGCCAGTATTTCTATTTTGAGCATCCTTGTTTTCTTTGTAAGTGGCAGAATTATAAATGAATGGTTTTATCGGATCACGTGGGAGAGTGAAATGGAATGCATATTGGTAACTTCCAAACAAAACCTTTGTAAAAACGCTTAATGTAACTGAGAGGGAGGTAAACTATTGCCAGCAAGAAAGCAAATATATGTCGCAACTCTATTAGCCTGTCGAATAAGTAACATATTCCTTCATTTTTGTTAGGAAGAAATCTCAAAACAAATGTGAAGGAATCAATCATGAAAAGCTTTAATGTCTCATCTTATAGGGAGGCAAAATAATATGATCATTTTTACAAATTATACTAATTTTGAGTAGTAGAAACAATATTATTCATTAAATGATCCCGTTGATCTTCTTCAGTTATCATAATCCTCAGTCAATGAATTGAACATAGCCGTATGGATATTACTATAGCAAAGTATTGTAACAAAAACTTTTTTTTCAATTTCAGACGATATGCAAGATATTCATTCTTGGAAAACAGCTGTGTGAACACAAGTTGGAGGTAGGTGTGCTATTAGAGGCCGTCCATGTAAAAAGGGCAATAAACTGAGGCGTTAGATTTTCCAGCTCGTTACTTTTAGGGAGTTAAACCATAATTTTAATGCATTAGAGCTTATTTCAAACGCATTAGGAGATTCTTACCTGCAAGAAGTCTATTAAACGTATTAAAAAAACTTGAATACGACGATATCTAATGTCCAATATCTATCACGTTAGAAACAGTTTTAACGCGTTAGTTGTAATATCTGTTTTTATATGCTCATTTTTGTGTTTTTGTTAACTTTGTATTGTCAGAATTGTGCACTATTTTACGACACTGAACACCTTGATATTCTGCTCATGTGTGCGACACGTGTGCCTTAAAATAGTATAGTGTATTAAGAACTACTTAGTAAACAAATACTCATGTTGTAGAGGCTTTAGGTTTTGGTTGATTAAATTGGTTTGTGAATAACTAAACAAGCCGTTTCGTCCATATGAAAATATGATAAAATAAACGATGTGGACGAGTTCACCGAGTCAGAAACGAAACTTTCAAACAAGCACATGAATGAACGTGATATTCGCAATGTCAACAACAAACGTGAGTGACGCAGTACTTGAAAATACCGTTCTGATCAATGAAACAGTTATTTAGGAGAAATATTAGTATATTTTCTCAAACAGAATGGTTCAGACTTTGACCAGTGCTCTCTAGAGTATATAAAAATATAGCATAGAAAAGCATATTTACTGAGGTCAAGGGCTATCGCAGATCTGTCAGAGACGACCATTTTACAAGTCTGTCAAAATACTAGATTCGAGAAAAAAAATGGCGCTGAAAGTTTTGGTGGGAAACTAAGGTCCTCAGAGCCAATAAGCCAAGACGACGAAAAAGTATTATTTCCGCTGGCTAAATGGACTGTCACACAACAGCTGCTTTGCAGTTTTTCCCGTGTAGCTATTTTGATACAATGTAAGGCTAGCGATAGAAGAAACACACTGTATAATACTGGACCCTCCTACAGCGAGATGCAAGTGACAGGGTATAAACACGTCTTCTTTAGCAGGTAAAAATAATAATAATAAATATACTGACATTTATGCATCTTGAATTTCCTCAAAATGTACTTTCTTAGTTAGTTCTGCAAATCCGAATGACATGTCCTGCAAAACCTGATACATACCGAAACTGTGCTAGAATTTCGAATACATTTCCAACTGAAATCTGCACTGAATTGACTCAATAATCAAATCCATCATAATTAGAAAAGCAGACTTGCGTTGGATCAACACAAATACAAGATCCATCCATTCCAGACCCAATGGGAAAGTTGTTGCAATGCACATTCATTCACAATATGACTCTAAATTTAAAGATTAAGTAGACTAAAACGACAATTCTTGTTGAAACTACTATCGAGCGCACGACGAAGTTTAAAGGTCGCTACACGGTACTATGTGCACAGTAATATTGCTATTGTGTATTGATGAATCTACGGTTGTGTATTTGTTTTGGAATACAGCATAAATTCAATTACTTTGTTCCTTGTAGTGTATTTTCTATAATTGTGTCTTAGGTAGAGTAACAAAATGAGTATATAATAAAAAGGTTACTACATTTGATGGGAAAATATGAACTCGTTTTCTCGGCATAATACTGCACTCGCCAAGGTCGTGCAGTATCGTTCCGAAAAATTCCTTCATATTTTCTCATACAAATGCAGTAATCTATAATTGTTAGAAACTAACGCGTTATAGATATAAAAAAAAATGCTTTCCAGTCTGAGCGGGGCTTGCAAGCGTTTCGTGATGTTATATATATCATTGATTTTTTAATTTTCTAAAACGTAAGAAATAATCTCTAACGCGTTAGAATTCTCTTTGACCTCGTTAAAGGTGTATTCTGATTAAGTAGAGGCATGTTTTACGTGTTTGTTGCAAAAATGTAGTTCGTCAGAGGTTTTCATGTGAAAGTAGATAACTTTTTAAAGATTACAGGGCAGACTGATGCATAATGTCTAGCAATGAATATTGTTATAAATCTAAATTGTTCAAAATTTACATTTTTGAATAACATCATTTTCCTAGATAAATTCTGATTTTTCCATGCACGCCTTTATAAAATAATTTAAAGAAAATTTTCTAATGGAATTATTTTTATGGAATCCTTTTCCTTATTAGACATTGAATTAAAAAGATACATTTATTATTGAGCCTCGATGTTAATAATAATTTGTTTCCTGTTTAATAAGAACACAACTGACTTAATGAAAGCAAACAAATTGAAACAAAACAATAAAAACCAGAAGAAAATATATTAAAGACGAAATAGTTCTCACAAGAAAAGAGTTTATTTTCGGGGTTCCAAACAGGAAATATGTACTATGCCTTTTATTCTTTCTGGATTCAAAATATAGGTAGCCGATTAACCATAGAAAAAAACATACATTTAATTTGAAACATTATATGTTAAGGAGATTATAGGGTCTCAGTCAAAACAGTCACAAACATTCGGCTGATTAGTATACATATTGTCAAACTCCTTTTTCGTAAACGTATGTTCATGAATGCTAAATTTGGGCCTGTCTCGCTAGCCAATGCTCGGTTTGGCCTGTCTCACTATCAAATGCTCAGTTTGGGCCTGTCTCAATATCAAATGCTAAATTTGGTTCTGTCTCAATATAAAATGTTAAATTTTGGGCCTGTCTCACTATCAAATGCGCAAATTTGAAAACCGTGTAGCCTCCATCTCCCTCCCTTCTTCCCCCTCTCTTTCTGTATCAGTCAGTAATAGCTCCTTATGTAGACTTACACATGATTGGTACTTAACTAAAATACATTGATGTTATGTGACATTTATGATTGGTTTATGAACGTCTGTATTCAAAATGACAACCCTACTCGGCCCGTCCTTTTAGTGTTCCTGGATTAGCATGTGATGCATCATGAAATATATCAGGTGTTGAATTAGAATATTAAATTATGGAACGCCAGAGCTGTCTTAAGATGATAATTTTTATTATGTGGCGTGGAAACCTCTTTATATGATGTGCTTTTGTACTTATATGATGTGCAAACTTCTTTATATGCGGTGCTTTCGTCCTTATATGATGTGCAGACTTCTTTATTTGCTACACTTTAGTCCTTATTTGATGTGCAAACTTCTTTATATGCTGTCCTTTCGTCCTTATTTGATGAGCAAACTTCTTTATATGCTGTCCTTTCGTCCTTATATGATGTGCAAACTTCATTATATGCGGTGCTTTCGTCCTTATATGATGTGTGAACTTCATTATATGCTGTCCTTTCGTCCTTATATGATGTGCAAACTTCATTATATGCGGTGCTTTCGTCCTTATATGATGTGCAAACTTTTTTATAATGAGGAGCAAAAACGGAACTTTCGCAGGCACGCAAAGGGGCCAAGCAGTCCTTTGACAAAAGTAATTTGGTCGACCTAAACTGAGTAATCAAATTTAAGCTCTGTTATCATCACCCTGTCAAATAGATTACACACTACTTCTAATCTAACGGTGATCTCCACCAATTTCTGTAACAAGATATCTACACACATAGGAAAGAAAGTCTATGTGCAATCATTATCTAGTACACGAGAGAGAGAGAGAGAGAGAGAGAGAGAGAGAGAGTTTATAATGACGAAGGTATCTTGGTACTGATAATAATTATTGCAAAATATATTCCAAATAAATAACATTTAATTGCATAACAATCTTTGGTTAAGAGAGAACCTTACCGACATTGTTAATTATTTAACTTGGGGCAGACATGATGTTATTTGAAACCCTTTACATATGACTAAAATATTTCATTCAGTGTCCAATATACTACTACCCATAATATTGGTGAACATATAACCTTGTGAGCAAGTGAAGATTTTATATCAAGTCTTCCATCTGTGTTCTTCAGCTTGAATATATTTTGTTTTCTGTGACACCAAAAAACTCCCAAGTGATAATACCTATCATCCCCTTGTCAAATAAGCTACACGGTTCTGCGAATCTTAACATTTTTCTTCATTGGTAGTGTAACCAGATTCCTCCCCATCAGAAATATTTTCAGAGTGGGTGGGGGCAAACATGTAGCGGTCAGCCATAATGTTTTACGGATGTAGACCAAAACATGTTTAGAGGTAAAATCGGGAGGGAGGGGGCAAGTGCACCCCCTTTGTCCCTATGTGCGGACGCCATGCTCCCCACATGAAGATAACATGTCTGTGTTTATTAATAATTTTCAAATCATTGAAAGTACAGAGGGAGCTTACAGATATTGATAATTAAATTAACTGGTGTTCATCGATGTATGGACAAAATTCAGTCTATGTAATCAACATAATAGTTACATTGGATACATATTATTAATTCGCTGTTTAATTTCGATTTATGTTCAGCGCTTGTATCACCCATTTGGTGTTAAATGTTGATTCTTATATGAGCCACTAGTCCCACAGCTTTTTTCATCCATTTGGTGTCAAAAGTTCATTCTTGTATGTGCAAACTAATCCCATATCATGTTATCACCCATTTGGTGTTAAATGTTGATTATTGTATGTGTAACTAGTCTCACAGCTTTTTATCACCTCGTAGTGTTAAATGTTGATATTTGTATGTGCAACTGGTTCCACAGTTTTTTATCGCCTACTGTTTTTTTATTTGTTAAATTTTCGAGAAACATCTTACTTAAATAACACAAATGCTAACGTAAAAATTGGATTTTATATATATATATATATATATATATATATATATATATATATATATATATATATATATATATATAAACTGATTTTGAAATCATTATGTTCCCCTGTAAACTCTTAATAGTTTTGTCGACTGCCGTTTCATCTCATTTTCTTTTGCATAGCCAAACTATTGATCAGAATATCTCTGTTTTTCCCATGTCTATCCGCTATACCAACACCATTAATAATCTGCATTTTTGCGTTATCTGTTACTTCTATTGTTAGACCAGAGTTGGCAACAATGTTCAGTACTGTTCACTTTATTAAAAGTACTCTACTGTTTCTGTATCTGAACTGCGTAACTGATTTAAATATTTGTAAAGGATGCTATATTGCCAAAAATCATTGTTTAACAGATGAGAGAGAGAGAGAGAGAGAGAGAGAGAGAGAGAGAGAGAGAGAGAGAATCCTAATCCTGCGTTCACGAAAACTACTATGAGGTGATGTTGAGCTAGAAAACCTTCACGTTGACTTCAAAGAAAGCAACGACTTTTGTGTCGCCAGTCACTATGCCAAGGAGAAAATATTTGGTTTACAAGAAATGATTATTGAATGTTTAGCGAACGAACAGCTGAAAATACATTAGTCTTGAAAACAATGCTATTTAACTGACTTGATTTTGATATTTTAAGAAACATTTTTTTATGATATATCCACATGCCAGTTTTCCTTAATACAAGTGAATTAGAATCCAAAATATTGAGGGTGTAACAACGAACCGCTGAAAATACAAATCTTACTGGAGCATAATATTAGGTCACATGATCTGGAATTTATATGGCTAAAGAACTTTTTCTGAGATGCATCCACATACAAATTTTCATAAATTTAGATGAGATAAGGTCCAAGATATTGAGGGCGTAATGAACAATAATGAGCGAATGCACACACGAACGTACGAAAGAACATACGATCGAGCCAAATGCTATATCCCCTCGCATTTTTCGTGCCTGTAGGTGAAATAGGGTCATAGGATGCAAAATTGCACTGCCAAAATATACAAGTCACTCAAGCGTAAAAATTAGTCACATTGACATAGTTTTAGTATGGCTGAATTAAGATAGTTAAAATGTATCCACATACTCGTTTTCATGAGTCTAGGTGAAATAAGGTACAATATTTTGACGGTACAAGGAACGAACAATTGAAATACAAAAGTCAAATTAGCATGAAAGTTAGGTTACATTGACCTATAACGATTGTATGGTTGAATTACTATCCCTGAGATGCATCCACATACGAATTTCCATGAATGTAGGCGAAATAAGGTCAAAGAATTTGGAGGAGTAACATTTGAAAGAAAACACACCAATGTACGAACTAAGGAGCAATGTGCTCTATCCACGGCAATCTTCATTAACGAGTGACAATATAATCTGTCTATCAATGTAATCATTTTGATGAGTTATTACATACATACCCAACCCTTCCAGTTCTTTCTGTCCTTGCATTTCTGTAAGGAATGCTTCACTTAACCAACCCACCCCGCCATTCCCCGACTGCGAGATGGTCGTATCAATGGTATCACTCTTTAGAAATTTAGAACTATATTACTGTAATGATGCATTTCTTTTTGTTGCAAAAAATACTTATTAAATGATTTACAATTTGAGATGTTACTTGTTATAATTCTATACGTATGTACAATTTGTCTTGTATATTAATCTCTAAGGGCATGTTAATGTTAGATTGTATACTTATGTACATCTTATCTTGTCTTGTGTATTAACGTTTTAGAACATTTCAATATTACAATTATGTGCTTAAATACACAGTTATTAGTGTATTAAGATTAAGAACAAGTTACTATGTGTCACGTGTTTACAAGATTATACTCCTAGGCACTATTTTCCCCCAATCTAGACAATATGTCTTGGGATAGACAAGAAATAAGTAAAAGCTAATACATTGACTAATAAGCATTTCTTATTGTTACAGATCTTCGACGCATTTGTGGTGTTTGCTTCATTCATTCTCGATTTGGTCTTTATCAAGGGACTATCGTCCTACCCTATCCAAGATTTTGTCCTGTTTCTGGCTTTTATTGTGCCCTGGAGAGTGATAAGAGTGGTCAACAGTAAGCATCAAGTGTATGATTATTATTATTATTATTATTATTATTATTATTCATGTTGCTGTTATTGTTATTTTATTATTACTATTATCAATCTATCAATCTTGATCACTTTCTGGAAGGCTTTAAGTTTTAACCGACTGTTGCATACTTCTTGTCAAGTTCGAGTTAGTGAAAAGCAAGACACATAGCAGTCACTTTTTCGACGGCGACAGCGTTGTCAACAGTTTTTAAAAAAAATGTTTTGGTTAAAGTGTTTAAACTGCATATATTTCCTTAACCACGTAATAGACTCTTGTTAGATTTGCTTGAATCATTATGAAGACAATTGATTCTTGTCATCCTTGGCTTGAATCATTATGAAGACAAATCATTCATGTAATACTCGGCTTGAATCATTATGAAGACAATTAATTCTTGTCATACTTGGCTTGAATCATTATGAAGACAATTCATTCTTGGCTTGAGTCATTATGAAGACAATTCATTCTTGTCATACTTGGCTTGAATCATCATGAAGAACATTTCACTCTTATCGTACTTGGCTTGAATCATTATGAAGACAATTCATTCTTTTGTCATACTTGGCTTGAATCATTATGAACAATTCACTCCTATTGTGCTTGGCTTGAATCGTTATGAAGATCAGAAATTCATTGTGCAATATGCTCGCTCACCCTTTTGCCTTGGGATCTAGCTCCCAGTCGTAGAAAATTTGCTTTGAGTTTTGGGTTACATTTGTAAAATTTTTCTAATATTTGATTGGTTTTGTGTATACATTGAATAGCTTATTATGAGGCTAAGACAATTCATTCTGTGACATGCTTCATCTCCACATTTGACACTGGGGTAAATGTTGCATGTTTAACTGAAGTGCTTTCATCACGGGTTCGTCATGCAGGCCCCGACGTCTTCTTTTAAAGACCGTACTTCTTTGGTGTTTTTATTGATTCATTTGTTTGTACGATTACCTATTTAAATATTTCCAGTTTTTAAAATTTAATATGAGATGGGTTTTTTTTTTTTGTTTTTTTTTTTTGTTGGGTGGTTCAATTTCCCCATGTTCTATCACAGAGACCTCAATTTGTGTACGAGGAGAGATATGAAAACTAGGGCCAAGATACGATATTCACCTACGACCCGTTCTGTATGTTTGCACAATGATCTTTTTTTTTTTTCATCAGGAAAAGAGATTCATAAGATGACTGTAAGTCGTATTTACTCGATGGCTTTGAGGGAATAAGTCATAACTTATATTTTGATTTTTTTCCACTAGGTCTTGTAGTTGCGCTGTTGGACCATGAACACTTTCGGTTGAAGCTCCTGTATCAGCAAAAGAAGAAGGTCCAAAATGAACTGAAGGATGCGAAGTGCGAAGAGAAGAAACTTAATGTATGTGTAATGTTTGGTTGTCATAATTTGATTGAAAATGCATCCCAAAATGTAACAGTCTATTCTAGGAAATGTTTGAAAACAAAACTACGAAGAGAACAAAGGAAATGCAAGCAGAATGTATTACCTGTATTGATAGTCATCCTCCCACTCCAAAATAAATTAACTACTCTAGGCAACTTTAGGAAACCCGCCCGTTTTGTCACTTTAAAAACATAAACGAGCGACAGTGTAGAAATTTAACGTATATGCAACATCTGGACATCATGATCTATTAGTTGAAACTTTTTGACCCCCTAATCTTAACGGTTGGCTTTAAATTGTTACGACTCTATGGTCTCAGACTAAGTTACAGAAAGAAGCAAAACGAACAATTATAGTAAAAAGAGCAAATGATTTTTCCCTAGAATACAAAGTAAAAGTTCAAAAGACACCTACAATATTGTGAATTAAATCCCAAATAATCCTTAATGTTCTATCACAAGTCAAAAGTTTCTATACTTTTGGATTTGTGATAGGACGTTGTTCCGAAGGAATTCCAATAGTTTTGAATGTCTTGACGTATCACAATGATGTAATCCAGATTGTCTTTGAAAGAGTCCTCAATAATCCCAAATTAGTGATTTAGTTCAAAAAGTCAATGAGCACTTTGTAATTCTAATGAACAATTTAAAATTGAACAATTCCTCTCAAATTATGACTAAATAAAACAATAAACTCTGCTCATAGATTCCCAAAAAACTGATATTGAAACAGGAATGAAGACTTTGTTTACAAAATTTTTTTTATATACATCGCCACTTGACCTATTTCGCGATAGCATTTTCTGAAAAACTGATGGAAAATTCCAAAATATTGTCAACAAAGTCGCTACCAGACCTACCTATCTCGTAAAAAAAGATTAGGCCTTGAACTAAATTTTTAGTGAATAGCTTAAAAACATTACAAAAGTTAGGTTGGCCAAAACTGTACCCTCAATTACGGACAAAGGCCATGCACACAATATAAAAAAATAATAAGAAAACAAAATATTTGGAAGATCATTTCTGTTTGACTGAACTATTTTATATCAGGACTTGGGTTAACAGCTAAGCATATAGTACTATGCGTGTATAAGCCATTTTGTGTGCAATTCCTTTGTAGAAATTTGTCCGATTTGAGATTTATCCGATTTTTCCCACGTGATATATGATTACCATCTATTTTATGTCTTTCGAAGGGGGGGGGGGGAGAATGGTTGTTCATTTTAGTCCTGTCGATCCTATGATGGAAAACTATTTTTGCTGTCTGTATGTGTTCCACGTTGTTATGTGAAACAATTTTTTTATGAGTGGAAAAAACTCCTACATCGAAGGAAAATCCCAGGAAAGATATTAGCAACCTTAGCAAAACGTATCATGGTTCAATAGATATATTTTGCAATTACAATTTACACCTTCAAATTTATGATAATAATAGTCTTACGTATCGTGAAATTGGGACCTGATAAAATATTGGCTATTATACTCGTAAATGTTTTTTATTCTTTTCATTTAAAAATATGTACACACTACTTTCAAATGAAATGGTATATTGTTTATACCGGACACCTAATAACGCAAACAAACACGTTCACAGGGGTATATTCATTGAAGGTAATCTATAATTGTAAAGAATAACAGCTGTCTCGGTAGCAGTAATTTCATTCGAGTTGCAGTTCTAAATTTATCATAAACATTTCACAGTATATTTTAATCATTTTGTATCTTTTTTGCAGCAAATATGCCACTGAGGAAAAATTATAAATTTATTTCCAAAATATAATTTTAGGCATGCGTAGAAGCCCTGGAAAAGATTTGCACTGATGCAGGTGTACCAGAAACAACAGTCAAATTTAATTTAGGTGAGTTTTGTTAAAATGTGCTACCGTCTTGGAACTGCTATAAGAAACTTCATATCGTTACAGATATTTAAAAGCGCTAAGTGAATGTACTGAAACTCTTTAAAAGGTAATATGGAGAGAGAGAGAGAGAGAGAGAGAGAGAGAGAGAGAGAGAGAGAGAGAGAGAGATTTGGGAGTATGCATCATTCTAATCTCTTCAGGTAGTTGTCTATACAGTATAGAATTAAGGGAGAGTTGCAGTTCTATGCTTCGTTTAATGCTTTGAAAAAGAAAGAATTCGTGTTGTCAATCAAATGTCACGGTATTGACAAATTTAACAAGAGTAATCTGTTATTCTCAAAAGCTGAGTTCGAGCTAGCATGAAATGTTGTATGGCTTTGCGTGTGGCACTGATGTCATGTCAGAAAAATAACTGATCTGAATCTTTGAAGAATGATAACCCAGATTCTTCAATGTGCTCAACATGAAACTTAGGCTCAAATTCTAAGTTTCATAACTTTGAAAATGTGCAACTTTTGGCAAAATAAAGTTAAAATAATAGACTTTTAAAGTTTCCTTAGCTCTAGTTTCTTCCCTATATTGCTATATTTCAGTTATCTAGTTTACGTCAAGGATAATACCTGATTTTTTGAACATTTTGCCACGATTTCAGTTTGTGTTCACAGTTTTATGATAACAAATTCTGTAGTGTTTCATAAAATAAACACAAACTTGTATATATTCTTCACATTACAGATCTACTCAAGAAAGTTGCTTTCAAGACGAACGCCGTCGGCGCGTTTGCCAATATTGGTCTGGGAGGAAACGCACTGAAACAACATTTTCAACATGGACTCGCAATGAAAGACGCCAAAAAACCAGAACAGAATGTAAAATCGCCAGTTAAAATCCAAGTCACTCCATACGCTGATTGCAACGGAAACGATAATATAGAATTACGGTCAGACGATAGGTGCTTGGTCAAAGAGGTAGACGTCACCGATGTTTCAAAGATCGTGGTTGTCACAAAGGACAGTAAAACACCTGCCCCGAAGATCTTCTGTGATAAGGGCACAATAACTGATATCGCGCCTCCAGCTTCATCAAGCACCTACCAGAAACGAATCGTAGAAGGTACTGCCAGTGTCATTGCCACCATGAGCGCTGATGAAGCCACGCCTCCTTCTACACCTTTTAGGGAGCGAAGACGTGCAAGAAGCGTAGGTTGTGTGAGTCCTAGAATTACGCCTTTGAAATTACACCAAAAACAGGAGAAAGAAATAGAGAAACGAAATGACATTGAATCCAAAAAATGACCAGTGATAATAAGAGTGACAGAGACAAGTAAATGCACATTGAATCTATAAGGATGAAGAAAACGAAGGCAAAATAGGGAATTAATTTGGCAAAAAGAAATACACAGGCATCCATAGGGACAATGTCTGTCCTCGATTGCAGACGCAATGAGCCAGCTATTTGTTCGTATTTGAAATGTATACAATGCATTTTGGAGTTTGGTGAGGTAGCGCTGTACAGAGCATAATAAATTCCATTCCTTCGGGTGTTATTGAAAAATCCATCTTAGACTCGTACATGATCAGGTGGTTTTACAAGTGCTACTTTTTAAGTTAGTCTGAGTATGTGCAAAGGGAAGTCCGAAACTCAGACTATTTGTTACGTCTGCTGTATTCAGACGTTGAGATATACATGATGTAAAATACAATTTATTTGTGGTTTCTGTTTAACGCTTTTTTAACGTAATTCCTGAACTTTTTATCTTCATTTGTAATTTGTCATGTAAAGATATTGATCATACACGGTTCGCTTTTGAAAAGTCGGGCTCCAACAAACTGAGGATTTGAGAACGTTCGGACTCAATCTCACCCCTCGTGCTCTAGAAAACGTTTGTTAATTCATCTGTTTGTATCTTATCATTTTTAGAAATTTTTTAATCGGCACTATCTTAATAGAATTGTGCTTACGTGCCGTTAAATTTTACATACATACATACATACATACATACATACATACATACATACAATGTCATGGTCAACATTGTTATTTCTGTGTACATTCTGGAGGAAGCCTACTAAACTGTTTGTTGAGACCTCTTGATGAGATTGATTATACAGCATTAATTATATTTTATGAACGCAAATGCGTATTTGCAAAATCGATTGCTGTCCCACGTGCATATGCCTGGAGAGAGAGAGAGAGAGAGAGAGAGAGAGAGAGAGAGAGAGAGAGAGTTATGGATTTTTATATTAACGGTGTCAATTATAATCACATGTTAAATGTTAATTATATCCATGTAAAATTATATATATATATATATATATATATATATATATATATATATATATATATATATATATATATATATCTTTCCTCTCTAAAAGCATTGTAAAATATCGTATATGGTTTTGTAAGCTATGACGTTTTTGTAATCATTTATGATTAGTTTGTAAACCTGAAAAGGAACGATATCCTGTAAAAAGTTATGCATCACGTGTATTGATCAATGGGGGATTCGTTATATGGTATATAATTTTGTATATGAAAACTAAATGAAACTGATCAATGAAAATATATAAAAGACAAACATCCTAGAATTTTCTTATTGCCATGTCTAAGTTTTGTTTGTTTGCAAATTTCGACCGGTCCGGTGGCCTAGTGGTTATAGAGTCTGCGTCGGATGCGGGAGGTCGTGGGTTCAATCCCCGGCCGAGTCATACCAAAGACTTACAAAAAGAGGTTAGTGTTAGGACTGGTCGGCCTGGTGTCAGGATAATGTGACTAGGTGGGACATCATGCCACATGTCTGCGGCATGATGCCCCAGTGCTAGACATACAATAAACTGCCACACTGCAGACATCGTAGCGATATGACTGAAACATTGTTAAAGCTACGTTAAAAATCCAAATCACACACACACACACACACACACACTGTTTACAAATTTCCATTCAAAATATTAATAATGTTCGATATTGACAGTACTCTCCAACGTATCATTCCGTATTTGATCTTCAATCAATAAAACTACTGCCCAAGGCCTTTCCGTCGCATGCTAGAAAAGAACTCGGATCTATATAGTACTCCCCACACCCTCCCACAAAAAACGAAACCCCCCCAAAAAAAATAAACAAATAAAAAAATTACCAGTCTGGCACGTATCACTACAATTACAGTCTATCAGAATGTCGGTGTTACTCGAATCTAAAAGCAGACCATGATGTTCGGACTGAACCCTTGCCGACGTAACAAGTCTTGCTCTACCCTGACTGTATCAGCACATAAAATTCGCAGATTACGTTCTGCGTTAAAAAGCGGTAACAGTAGTAAAGGAAAACCAGGTTTCTAGCTCAGAAACCCTCCTTTCCCCTCCAAAACCCTTCTATGTTGACATTTTTCTTCAGCTCCGATGATGACTTTTACATTTCTGACAAAATAAGGAGGTCTCTGATCTAGAAACACTGGTATTCTCACCTATACTTAATTCCAGAATGACTCATCACGTAATTTCCAGAACATATATAACTCTGTTAGGTAAAAGATCGTGGAATTTCCAGAATTACTCATCACGGAATTTCCAAACATATATAACTTTGTCAGGTAAAAGATCTCGGAAATTCCAAGAAATTACGTAATGGAAATTCCAAAGAACATTTTAGAAATTACGTAATGGAAATTTCAAAGATAACGTAATGGAAATTCCAAAGATTACGTAATGGAAATTCCAAAGATTATGTAATGAAAATCCCAAAGAACATTCTGGAAAATTACGTAATGGAAATTCCAGAATAACGCTATAAAAGGCAGGCAAAATTTTTCTCCGTGCTCATTCAGCAAGTGGATCTGTACCTGAGCAGGTAAGTCCTTTTTATTTTTTAAAGAATTTCATCACATATCATTAAAACATCAACGGTAGCTAACAGAAATAATTCATCATCGTGCTCATATAAATAAAATTTAACTTTTCCGCTTACTTTTCGATGACATTCAAATAACTCTCTCATTACTACCCTGTTGACAAAATACTTATAACCTTTTGCAAAAACCTTCGACCGGTTTAAGTCAATATTTATTTTGGTATATTTTTCTTGGCTGATCGGATCATGAAGTTTATTGTACTTTAACGTGAGCTCATCTCGTAACTTTTCAAGATAATCAAAATATTTGCTGTTATCTGATTTAATAAGTGAGAGTTTCATTCTATCAAATTTACTCAAACAAATACCTGAAATTTCATAATTAAATTCAAATGATAATTGCTGGCCATTAACAATTATTTTTTTAATTTTTCTACTAACTCCATCGGCTAACGTTAAATTTTCGAACATTATTTCTAAAGTTTAGACAAAATTAATTAAAGATGATATCGAATATATCACCTCTGGTACTGGCATAGTGTCCAAACGCAAACGTATTAATTCCGTCCTGGCAATAGCGTTTGTCGTCAAAAATACTTAGTCCGAGTTTTAAAATTGTATCTGTTTCAAGTTTATGATGATTTGTTCTGATAACATTTGTTTTAATAAAGCCGACATTATTGTTTAGTGCTGCTTTAAAATTATCAAATTTCATACACTTTTTTTACATATCCACGAGGAATACCTTTTGCTTTTTTTGTCAGTTAATTGTCATCTAAAATTACGGCATATATTTTACTTCTTAGTCCAACAAATTCCCTAACTGGTACAAACATAATTTCATCTTTCATCTTGCCGATGACTTTCTTGTTAGCTGGATAGTGAAGTCCACTACTTGCTGGATAATCTGATAAATCAAATAACTCCTTATGATCATAAATATCTTGATAAACATCCTCACATTTTATATTATAAACAAGTGAAACCGTATCAGAAAATAGCAACTCCGAATCTGGCCACTGCTTTTTGGTAAAATTATAGTGAAAGTCGTACATTAGCCATTTTGATATGTCAAGTACAGCTGTACCAACATAAATCGGTTTATTTAACTTTAAATTTGTCTTTCGTGGCTGTACTGCAACAAGATTTTCATTAAATATTTTCATACTGACAAAACCGTCATCGTTGACTAATTTATTTCTGCGATTTACATCATTTACAATTTCAATACTTACTTGCTTTCTGATATTTTCCGTGGTCTTACGGAACACTGAATTGTTCATCAACTTGAAAAAGTTTTTCTCAAAGTCAGTCTTAGCAATAGCACGACGTTTGGTATTTAAATCAATAGAATCTGCCATCCAACGAGATTGATTAAATTTTAGCACACGATGAACCTTACTAAGGACTAGTCCAGCATCTACTGCTTGTTTTAAATTTTTGTAATGTATCACGTAATTCCGTTTACTGAGTAAATTTGGAACTAGCTTATTAATGATCAAATTTTTTGCTGTTGTCATTGCCTGTTGTTCAGGCGATAATAAACTATAATCGATCATCATTGACTCTGCACAAAAAGGATAGTCGTTATGTAGATCATGTAACAAACTAGGATAATCAAGGTCAACTTCAACAAAATAACTGATATTTTCTGGGAGATTTTTCTCAGTTTCCTTAAGAAATTGATCTGGAGTTACCCAATGAAAACCACTGCACGGCATTGGCTCTGACATTGCATAGCCATATACATTATTGGGGTAAAAATAAATAATATAATTTCACGGTAAATTTTTATCGTAATTTTTTAAGTACTTATTGTTAGCTACCGCATATATTTTTGTTATAACGCTAATTCCGCCGCGAATCCCTTTTTTCAATAAAATTAAACATAATATTTGTCAAGAGATCCAATTCTATCTTACTTGTGTTTAGCAGAGCATCCCATGACAATCCTGGCGCAGAATAATACCAACACGGATCTAATCCATAATTTTCATGACTAACTTTACGAAAATTCTCGAAAACAGCAGCTAACAATAACACATCTGTTTTCAAATATAAATCATGATAATCACCAAGTGTCCTACAACCAAATTTATTCCAAATATCTTGTGCATATTTATACTCGTCATCTGATACACCTTCACCTTTTAGCTGCGAGTAAAATTTATCTTTGTCGGGCAGAGAAGTTTCATCAAATCTGCTCCAGTCGTCGAGGTACTCGTACGGAAAGACACCTTTTTTTGTCACGTAGGCATAATCCCTACCAAAGCAACTTCGCAGATTACCAAAACTACTACAACCTTTTACAAGCTCATCCAGCGGCGCCGCCATAAATTGCAGACTGTCGATGAAACGTAATATGCCGAGCGTAACTGACATATATTTTTCAAAATTGTTCGGAATACATTTTATTGCATTATTTAATTTTAGTTTAGATTTAATTTCCTCATCGCCAAATGCTTCGACAATGATATGACTATCATAACCACGAAAAGTATGGAAAACGACAGGAATAAAATCTGGCCCATGAAATTTCAAATTACAATTATTATGTGCGGCTCCACGATATTGGCCGGTTAGATGACAGTGATCGCGCACTTTATCGAGGTCGAGGACTGGTTTCTCGCAGATATGACAATTAACTGCCTTGTCGAAATCAAGTTGTTGTTTGGGTGTTATTTTTATTGGAGCTGTTTTAGATATTTTGTCGGTGATTTTATTAACATCATCTATTAAATTTTTTAGTAACCACACGGCAGGATTTTTACCTCTGTACAATTTTATTGGACTTGAAAAATTATCGTTAGCGCAACAAACTACTTTATAAGCTACTCCACAGGGAACATGTTGTTGTATTTTCCTGGTGCTTGATTTATTTGGATCATTTTCTATGCCTGCCACAGGAACAAGTAGACACTCAAATGGAATACTTAATTTATGATTATAATTTTTAAATTTTAATATTTTTTCTTTTTCTGTTGGCATTGTTATTTTTTGAACATTAATACAGTATTTGAGATGATCTTGTAGTTTTTCATTTTTAGAAAAACCTTGTAAACAACGATAACAAAAATATTTCTTATTTTTATCTTCATTATATTGTCTGCCAACTAGGCCATTAAAATTTTTGATCCAAACGTAATGTCCTTTATAAAACAGCAAGTTTATTGTGTTTTGTGTAGCTTTTTCTGAGATGTATCTGGGATAAACATTTTCACGCTCGTCAAGACCAAACACATTAACTGAAACACCACCTTGTCCCTCAAACTTTGGTATTTGATTTTCTGCAAGTGGAAAGTCAATGCTATTAAAATTTAATTTTGATACGTGACTAATATACTTTCGACGCGATCAGCATTTTTTTTTCTGCAGGAAACATCGCAGAAAGAATAGCCCACTGGAAACATTTATTATCAGAGTTTTTTACGTTTATGCAACATTTTTTGTTTTTAATTTTTTGAGGCAGGTCCATATACGAACTACCGCGAAGTACGTTATATCTTGCTGTGTGAAATAAGACTTCTTTCATCATTTCAAATTTCCAACCTGATCCTGATGCAGTAAATTCTTCCAATTTTTTTATTTATTTCCTGATGTATTTCATCGGCGGCTGAGGAAATATTTATTCCAGCTAATATTTTTCGTGATTTAACTGTTAAATATGGTTCGGCAATCTCTGTATCTTTTTGAAGTGCATGTAACTTTGATAAAATAACATGATACTGTACTATTAGTTTGATACTTTTATGTACTGCAAGTTCTCGCGTTACCGTCGGATATAAGAGATGAAACAAATTTGTAGAGTTAAAATTTGCTAAAATATTTTGATTATCAAATTTATAACTGTTATCAAATCCTGCAAAAGCGGTAGCTATTTTTGTAGGTTCTCCTATAAGACTCTTTTTGACCATATCTCGCAATTTCAGCATTGTTATATAACATTTTATATATTTAATTGATATCGCTAGTTGAAAAATCAATCAGAGATATAAAAATGCTTATATTATAATGATACAAAATTTGAGTTACATAAGACTGACGGCAGAGGAATAAGAAGAATATCATGTCCATCCAATTTATAATAGTTATGCGGGGAATATGTTAGGGTCAGTGATTCACGTCAGATACGGAAAACCGTTTGGTAAATCAACACCAGCTGGTTATAAGATCAGCGTTAAAGGTGATAATGCTGAGAGAGTTGAAATGTTTAGGAAAGATTTTATTTATACTTTGTTCTGCGGAGACACACCAGCTGGACAAAGAGTTTATAGAGTAAATGGATCTATAAATGATGATAATATTGAAAACTTGTCTTTGCAAGATGAATTTCAACTTCATCCCGTATTTGATTTATATGAGGCTAATGATCGCGGGATTATTCGAAATATCCAAACGAAAAAAGTTGTTGGTTTTATGAACAACGGCGGTTATCTTAGAATTACTGTTAGAGGAACACTAACAAATAATGTTAATTATTCATCACATCGTTTTGTTTACGAAACGTTTAACGGACCTATACCCGATGGTTTAGTTAAAGACCACATCAATGGTATTAAAACAGACAATCGTCTAGAAAACCTCGAACTTGTTACGCCTAAAGAAAATAGACAAGGACGAGGATGTGGTATTAATTTCAGATGTTCTGCTAAACCTATAATATCATATAACATTAGTACAGGTGAGGAACTAGAATTTCCTTCGATAACAGCTGCAGCAAAACATTTTAAAATTCAACCGGCAACAATAAAATATGTCGCAGATGGCAGAACAAGATCAGCAACATCAATGTCAACATTTGACAGAATCATCTTCAAAGACGACGGTTAATTATATTTTCCAGCTCGTTTTTAGTTAAGCAGTTATGAGCAAACATTAAAACATCATTTTTATTAAATTTTAACGTCATTACTGCACTATCATTAAGTTTATTTTTTTTTTTTGGCCACTGTTAGCAGAATTTTATTAGAATCATCTTGCATCACAATAACGTCAACGGAATAAGAACTATTTCCCGACAAATATTTTCTAACTGCTTCTGCTAATTTTCTCTGTAATTTAATATATTAACTTTTTGATGATATTTTATCTCATCAGTCATCTTATTATTGTAAATTAGATAAAAATATATTATAATATGAACTTGATGAAACGACTTGCTGATATAATCGCATCATATCACAAAGAAAATCTTGAAATTTAATTTTTCAGTAGATGAAAATCAGTCTTTTTGGCGGCTGATAAAACCCTTTTAAACATTAAAATTCCAGACTGACAGAAAAATAAAAATTCGACTTTATAATTGTCAAGATTTTTAACCTAATGATGATCTCTGACGATCGCAGACAATATCTAATATCGTTATGTAAACCTGTAAAATGTAAATCTTTTAAACGTAAGTACGAGGAAATTTATAACAATATTAATTTCAATATAGATTTAGTTGGAACCCAGCTGTTAAATTTATCTCTGTACCCACGCCACTTGACAAGGCTTTTATTACCTTTTTTCTTGATAACTTTTTCAATAACGAAGACATCTTGCTCAGTTTATGCAGTTCCTGCTAGTAAAAACTACCGGTTATTGGCTCATCCAATAAATCCTTTAGCGCATATGTTACAGGTATTGTCAGTAAAACTTTATCAACAACAAATACTTCTTCAGTCCAGTTTGAGGTAAACCCTTTCTCAAATACTTTTCTTGTCAGAGAAATTCTAACTTTATCACAAACTTCAAAATTTATGTCTGCGGTACATGTTTTCATTTGCAAGAATCGAATTTTTAATTACGTCATTTGGTGACATTTTTATTGATCTGTGTTTCGTGTTATTATATTTGTTAATAACTTGTGAAAGATCATCAATATATCTGTTTGTGTTTTTAGCTGTCAAACGTTTATGTATCAGCTCGTTTAGTGTACGATTAAATCTTTCAACGACAACGCTCTTTCCCTCATTTCCTGTAACATATGTTTTTAAATGTTATTTTGTTTAAAAAATTGCCCAAATTTTTTATTAAAAAACTCCGCTCCGTGATCAGTCCAGATTCTGTTTGGTTTTCTTTCTGTACTTGTTATTATTTGTTTTAGTGCATCAGTTATCGATGTTCCTGTTTTATCTGAAACGGGTACACTAAACGCGTATTTAGTAAAAACATCTACAACCTTAAAAAGATATTTCTTCGGAGCGCCATCAGCGCCAACGTTAAATTTAGCAAGATTTGACACATCAACTAAATCTATCGCCCAGATGTCGTCAACGGCATTTGCGACAACTTTACGTCTCGGAAATTTCTTTTTTAGGTTTATGTAGCTCTGATGCCAGATCATCATACAATCCTTTCCCAAGTCCAGACTCTCCGAGTCCGAACTTATATTTTGTTCCTATCATTGTTTGAACTAACCTTCTATCAAATCGTACTCTCATATATACAGGTTTCACATCTTTAAGTTCGTCTAGCATTATCTTATCATAGCCGTGCTTATCTTGCTCGTTATCATGATAACAAATATCATGATGCATTGCTATTGCATCGACACCATTGTATGGTTCTTGTCCTGGTAATGGATTATTATCGTTTCAAGTTGTTTGTCCAGTGGATTGTACGGTCCAGTATAGTTATGGCCAGGCAATGTCCATGCTCCTTTTGGTTTCGGTAATTTTCCAAAAAATTTGTGGATGTCAATGCCGCTACCAATTACCTCACGTCGATTGCATGATTGACAGCATGTAACAATTTTATCTTGTTCTATACAAAGATCTTTATCACAATTACAATTACATTTCATTTTATTTTTCAATCGTCGACAAAATATTTTGTCAGAATTTCAGATTTTCAAAGATTTTCAGAAATTATAAAATAATATTGAGTATTATTTACATTCGTCAATTAATCATCTACTAAAATGACCTCCCTGACATTGTCAGGGCACATTCCAGCTCCGGATAATTTCTTTAAAATCATACTTGTTTTCTACCGCAAACAGCGCAAATGCTTTTTAACATTATCCTGTTGATTTTTGTTTTTTCCGTTGTCTCGTCGGTATTCGTTGTTTTAGTTTTACATTTGAGACAGAACGTTGACATATTCCTTAGTTTAGATAAAATTAATTGCAATCTCATCATTAACGTGAGAAGGTTGATTGTCAAACTGTAAAATAAACTTTAAAAAATTAAATTTAGGCTGGGACATCTATCAGATAAACATAATACAATAATAACCACAAGCTGATGTTCCAACCGGCTGTAGTTGATTAGACGAGTAATTTACTTTTTTAAATTTTTTAAAAATATATTTTTTTATAAGATCACTCGGAGGAAGTCCGAACGAATCAAAATAATTATTGCTATATACTGCAACCCAATGAGTGCCGGATCCATCATTTAAGTTTTGTATATTTACAGCACACGAACCACCTGCTGGTACATTATCTAATTCGTCTTTGGAATATACTCCACGAAATCCGACAATATCACTTAATTTCGACATAATTTCGAAATTACTCAACGGCGGTGACTTCGTCAACGGCGTCTGGTGCCTAGTAGAGTCATTCCACGTCCTATCTCTAACAGATTTGGAATTAGACTGCCTGGTAACCCTGCTAGCAGCGGAGCGAAGGGAATAATTCCTCCTTGTTTTGTTTTTCTTGGCGACTTTTTTTTTAGAGTTTGTCGCTGGCGATTTCTCAGCTGGCATTATATTATTTGTTGTTATATAAAATTTGTTTGATTCCATCACCGGATACCGCCTTTTTAGTTCCTCCAGATACTGCCCCTGACGCTGCTGCTAGTCCCAGTGTTCCTAATACCGGTAGAATCTTTGGTAAAATTACAGAGAGTGCTGGTCCAAAAAATCCGCCGTGTTTTGCCATCGCTGTTACTTGTGCAACGGATAACCTAAGGATAAAGGGTTTTCCCTGATCGAGTTTATTGATTTGGTTTTGAGTTAACATTACTTTCACTGCGGACGCGCCCGTCTTTGGGAATATCATTACGGAGACAGAATTACGTTTGGAAACCGCCGCTGATAATTTTTTAATTTGACCGGGTGTTAAGTATATTAAACTTGGACAGTCATTCTACCTTTGACTGAGTCAATCGTCAAGAATCGATCGCTAGACACAAGCGCAAATACGTTTAGAGGAGCCAGTGGAACTTCTGCAAGCGTCCAAGTTGCTTCTATTTCCGCGGTTGAATTAATCATTCGATCGGAGTGTTTTGATACGTCAAAGAAAAATATAGGATAAAGAGTACGAAATTCTTCAACGTTAATCTGTGATCTGCTGTCAGCGTCCTGATATTTTTGCATCCATCAGGTACATATACGCTCTAGTAACATTTTTTTTTGCAGCGCCAGCTATAAAATTACATTCGATCGCTCGTTCCGAGCACTGTTTAGAGTTTATTCTGACAAATATTCTACTAACTTTAGCGTTATCAAAAACGGCGTTATTTTGTGCTGGCTACCAAGTCATGCTGTTTCTTGAAAGACAACGAATACATGCCTTGGAAATTGTTCGCTCGAAGTAGCTGTAATACGCCATGTGTAATCGATTGCGTTAGGAACAGTTGTTTTATATATTTCATTCTGAGGAAAATAAATCTTTTTTTGTAAAAGCCTCTAACGTTGTGTTAAGTTCTGCTAACCCAGCTATTGATGGAACAATTCTAGGCATTCAAAGCGCTAATTTCGTAATCACAAATTTTGCATCCGCTCCACCAACCCGAATAAGACAATTATTTTGGTCTGCCTGATCTAAAATAAGTGTGTGTTTCAGCCCTCGAAATACCTTCTGATAGTCGCGACAAAATCCAAATACTGTGCTTAACGGCAACATCATTGTTATTTCTTGTGATCTTGCTGCAAGCGCTTTTCGTTTGGCATATCCATCGTTGTAACGTTCGTTGTTGTCGTATATTTCCAACTGCATCTCTTATTGCTTTACCAATATTCGCGGCAGTATTACCAGCAGCATCTCCGATTAGATTATTGTCATTTGCAACAGGATCACCATCACCAGTACGAAATTCATTTCCAGCAGCTTGTCCTTCTCCTCTATCTTTGAACCATATTATATTTGTTGCAATTGATCTCGAATAATCATCGCTAAACGAAACAATATTTAATATTGTACTTGCAACCGGTAACCAGTCCGCAATATCCTCCACGGTTTGATTTTCTAGTTGATATCGTGCACTTTTAAACAAACTCCAGCCATTGTTTTTGAGCGCAATTTCTGTGCCATCTGCAATATTACCATCAGCTGCTGTTAATATCCTACCACTAACTTCTAGCATAGCCTTGGGAGGCAGCAAGAAAACATCTTCGTCTCTGGTATTAAAAATTCGCTGACCAGGTCTATCTGGTTCGTTTGAGTTCTCGTCGAGGTATTCAATATACTCGAATTCTGTTGCTGTATTGTCAGTATCATATTCCTCACCAAAATCAAGATAATTTTTAACTGACATTTTTTATTTTATAATCGTTACACAAAAATGCGAAATCTGAGGCAAATCTAATTTTCGTCTTGTTTTGTTTATTGCCTTACCTCCTCACCACGTGGCGACAGTAATTTTTTTGTTGTAGCTATCATAGCTCGTTCTGTTTTCGCAGTTAGTGCAATATCTGATATTGCTCGTTTTATTTCCGACACCGTAGGTACTGCGGTCTTAATTAATTTTTATCCTACTGCACTGCCTGCTGCACTAGCTGCCCCCGTCGCAAACGTTTGTGCAATTGGTGCTACTTTACGCGCAATTCCTGGGATATTCTCGATCGCCTTTGTAAATATATTTCCAAAAAATCCACCTACAATAGTTCTTCTATAAATTTTTCTTTTGGTCTCATCTTGTTATTAAATTAAGTTTACAAAATTTCTTTCGAGCTATACGTTGCGAAAGTGTAAATAATACGTGACAATTTCATCGTAAAGATCTATTTGTCGTCCTGATTGATCTGTTAGTTGCATTGTTATGTTGGTTATTTGATTTTCAGGAGTAATCGGATAGTATATTATTTGTCGAAGAGTAATTTGCATCAGTGAACCTGGCGGAACATCTGGTGAAAAACTATAGATTGTTTGTGTGCTATTTCCCTTGGCTGAGTAAGACCTTAATGCAATAGAGCAATTGGTTAAAATTGTATTTACTTCTGTTATGTTAACTGGAAGATCTCCGTCCGCCGAAAAAGTTTATTCTGTAACACTGCCATACTGTCGACGATTAAATCCTAGCAACCATGCGATGCTAGTCGCTGGTGAAAAATCGATCATCAAATTATTTTTTAATGTGATTCTGGCTCGTAGCGTATTATAGTTTGGAGTTAATTCAAAATTGTCTGCGGTAGTGTATTTTATTATCAACTCTCTTATCGTTTTGTTGAGATCAGTTACATTATACGCCCCCTGTGGTATTTTGACTGACACCCAAGCACCAGAATTAAATGTAAAGTCGTCATTGACGTTTGTTTTTACATTTGCCATGGAATGCTATATTGTGGCGGAAATCAATCCGATTTCGTACTGGCTACCGGGATCTAGTATGATTGGCGGATCATAGTGGACAGAAAAGTTTGCGCTGTAACTCGTTGTTTGTGACGAGTCAAGTAATAGTGTTGTTGACATTTATATAAAATCGTCATGTAAAATTTCATACTCGTCTGATGTTAGTAATCCACTCGATATAAGATTATCTAATATGTCCACGATCTCGCCGTCGATTTCAGTACCTGTATTACCTGCTTCTTTTGATGATATTAATGAGATAAGTCGGTCAACCATTTCTGCGTTTGATGTAAAAACTTTAATACCTGTTCCAGTACTTTCCTCTGGTAATATTTTAGGTCGTTTTCATTCGTAGTCATTAAATAGTCTTTTAAAATTCCATTTATAATCTCCTGATCTAGTTCGATACTGTTCTGCTGTAGTACGTAAAACCTCAACAATAACTCCTTTTCTTATAGTATCCATAACCGCCAACATTTCTACTTCTGTTTTAGCTTCTCTTATTTTTTTTATCAACTTCTATACCAGATGTATAAATTTCTCCTATTTTTTTAATTAAATTTTCATATTTTTTATTTGACCAATTTGACCTATTTCGAAGATCTTCAATGTCTTTGATATTGTATTCTTCTAAAAAATCATTGTATTCTTCGTCGGATATTTTTTCACGTGCCTTTTTCTGAAAAGTATTATCTGTTTTTTTTTAGTGCCATTATTTCTGCGATAGATTCAGTCATCATTTTTTGTTTTTCAGCTAGTTTCTGAGTTTGCTCTGATAAATTTTGTATCAACTCCATTAACTCGGCTGGCTTAACTGCCAATTCTGCAATAGACTTTTGTAGCGCAAGAGAGTTGTTTATTAATCTGTCAAATTCAGCCTGTCGCGCAGCAGGATCAGCAATATTTCTAACAAGTTCCTCTACAATTATTTTAGTTTCTTCTTTCGATCTTTCTCCGAGTAAACCTCACAAACCTTTTTCTTGTACACTCTTTAGTTCTTCCGGAGACAATGCTGATAATTCGGATTGCTTACCGAGTACTGCTTCGGTAACAGGTTTCAAAAGTTTGGTGGTTTCTTCTTCTGCAGCACGTTGTCCTCGAAGAGCTTCTTCCACCCTTTTCTTAAAAACAACTTGAGATGCTGCAAGTTTTTTTTTTAGTAATTCATTTTTTTTGATGACAATCCATTATTTATGTTTATATGCGATATAAAATTTGTTATAGAAATGTGTCAATACAACAACGAAACATTTTATCCGGATCACGCGCAAGTTTATCAAATAAAAAGAAATTGTATTTGTCTTTGGTCGCTTGATGATATAATTCAATAAATTCATCTTTCGTTACGTCACCACATTGGTCGTTTGCAATATTTCTCACATCAATATTATCGAGTCCAGGAAACAGTATAAAACATCCTGTATTTCGCCTAATAAATCTGTCAACGTTATGAAAACCTTGCGCGAGATAAATTCAATTACATTTTTTGCTACGTGACAACGTGATAACTCGTATTTGTCTTGTTGCGGATTAATTGTGTAAATATATACCTTATCGTAATTAAAGTTATCGTTGAGTAAGAAATTTAGCAAAACGTTTGTTTTGCCAGAGCCTGTACGACCAACAATAAGATAATGACAATCTGGAAGTTCGTTATTGTGTTTACGTTTGATTAATCGTTCGGTGTCAAAATTTAATATCGGTGACTTCGCCATTATCGAGTATCCACCAGCAAATGTTGACAGCACACAAGCGGTGAGTTATACGCAACTAAAATCCGTTGACGATAACAAAGTTAACAAGGCCGGCGACACAATGACAGGTAACCTTATGATGAGCAATAACTCAAAAATAACTGTATTATCGATAACTTCATTACCAGCTAATGAGACTGATGCTGTTAGTTATGCTCAGTTAAAAGAAGAACTCACCCCGTAATTTAAACGATCCAGTGGACCAATATCAGGTAACATAAATATGAGAGACAAAAAAACAACAACAACATATGTTCCAGTTAACCATAATGATCTAACGAATAAAGCGTACGTTCACAGTGTATCTGGTGGTGGTATAAAACGAACCAAAAACAATGTTGGGTATATTCCAACACTTTTTAAGGCAACTGATAACCGAGTTGGGTTTGAGGTAAGTGCATCATCATATTATCCTGAAAATTACCCTCATTACACTTTCTCTGATAGACAAGAATGGACTACTAACGAAGAAGTTGAAAACTTTTGGATTAAAATTAAATGTCCCACTGAAGTTGCTATTTGGCAATTTCATTTGCGAGGTCGATGAAACTCCAGTGTTGGTCGAATTTATAATTGGCAAATGGAAGAATCAAACAATGATATCGACTGGGTAATATTATATAGTACAACAGACATTTATATTTCAACAACACAATATTTTACGATTTCAACTGCGAATACTGTTAACAAGTACTTGTATTTCCGAGTTTATGTTATCGCTGCTGAATATCCGTTTCCAGGATTGACAGCATTTCAAATATACACACTTGATGATCATATTTAATCTAACGTTGTAAAATAAATGTCACAATTATTTACAATCATTGCGAGAGAATTTTATGATAATATTTTTAACCCTAAAATAAATGTTGGAGACGAGTCACTATCAGCACGTGTGATAAATACTAGGAAAAATTTTTCAATTCCAATGATAAACTCTCCATTGTCATCAGAAGACAAATTTTTTATTCTCGTTATGCATATGCGAGGACCACAACTACTTGAAGCAAAAAAAGACTTTGATATTATAGACAGTTACTTTAATCCTGACGATTGTATAGAAGAAATTAAACAAATTGGAATCCTGCTAAAAAAAAAGTATTGCTCGAGCTTAATTTTGAAAATCTAGATTTGATAATAAAATCAAACTTAATATAAAAACGAGCTTATGGTGAAGGAGTAAAGGAAACAGAACGAGTAAACGATAGCCATGATGACCTCAACAAACTAGCGGAATCTAAGATAATAGGAATAGAAAGGAACAAGGAATTATACAATAGTTTTTAAAAACGAAAATTTTTTAGACATCTCGGCATGTACTACTACGACAAGAAAACCCTAGTTAAAGTTGCTAGAATGACGCCGGATACAGAGTTAATTATAAAAGCATACTCGAACGCACTTCTACCGATGATGGGTAAAAAAACCCCAGAATTTGATCCGCTTATTGTTCACGTATCTCTAACGATAATCAAAGATTTTGACAATGAAATTAGTAATCTCAGCGATGATGAGCGAGAAAAGTTTTTGAGAAAGTCAATCAAACAACATTTGGTGTAGGGATTGGTTCTTATTACGACATACGTGAAGAACATGATGTTCCACTTCCATCACTCCAACGCTCTAGGCAATTGCTATTACGAAATTATTACAATGAAGTCGAGAAAATGTTCACAAAACAATACGAAAAATTATGGCTTAGAGTGAATACTTTTACTCAAATTACCTTTCTTGGACGAAAATCACTCCAAAAATTAATGCTGATAAATTTCGTAGTCGCATATGCAGTTATCAGACAATATCTTGTCCTCAAAAATTTTACTTTGAATCAAATAAGCTTGGTACTTGGATTTATTGATGAAACAGAAAGATAATACGGTAATTTGGTAAATGAAACAGATTTTTATGAACGTGAAGTAGAAAACACGTTTGATTCCTACAGTTGGTTATAGAAAAATGAGGTATTGACAGATAAGCGATATAAGGATACTTCGTCAGATGTTTATGACAAGTAAAGAGATTTTATAGCTGATCCTAACAATAATAAGTTTCGTGAATTTCTTGATTCGATTGTTGGTGCTAGAGTTTTTGATATTGCATAAAACTGTAAACAAATATTGTATAATGAAAAAACAGATCATCGATTTCAATCATATTTCAGAAGAAATTCCAAAACAAGATGTTGACACTCTAATGCAATATTACAGATATTATCATAAAAACCTCTGGTGTGTAAAACAATGTTACAAGTATTACAGTAGAATACATGAGGAATATCATATTTACCATTGCTGATGTTGTTGTTGTTGTAGGGCTTAACGCCATTTTTCAGCACACGATAGGCTATACATGGCGGCCAGTATTAATGGTGGAGGAAGAAACCGGGAAATCCCCGGAAAGAAACACCGACCCACGAGAAGCTACTGGCAAGCTTTCTCACATATCCACATTTGCCGAATCCGAGACTCGAACCCACGCAGACAGAGGTGAGATGGCAGTGATCCGTAACGGAGAGTGCTTTAGACCACTCGGCCACTCGGGGCCCCACCATTGCTGATGACAAGCTCTGGTATAATTTCAAGTGGCGCATCGTTAAATCCGTTTTTGTAAATAATATCAGGTGTTGGTGTTTCTCTTTCAATGGCGTGAAAGAAAATTAAACCTCGTCTTGAGACCAAAAAAAAAAACAAAATAATAAAAACCAAAAAACAAATGCTTGTAAAACAGCTAGTATCACTTATAAAAAAATTACTTGATCAGATACGATCTTATTTGCGAGGGGTAAAATATGATATGGACGACTTAATACGCGAGTTCCGTATTATTGACACTATGTTAACAGATATTCTGCACATGAGAGTTAGCAAGTACGAAAATAATTATCATAAAGCATGGCTGTAACAGTAGTATACATAATCTTGCGCAAATTCCGGGTAGTTATTGATTTCCAGCTATACAATGTACTACAACAGCTGTTCACAACAACATCCGGCAGATTTATTTTAGATCCACACACTACAGTTTATTCAATAATATTTTTAGTAATAGGTGATGAAGTTCTTTAAAAAATAAGAAAGGACTTACCTGCTCACATGCAGATCCACTTGTTAAATCAACACGGAGAAAAATTTTGCCTGCCTTTTATAGTGTTATTCTGGAATTTCCATTACGTAATCTTTGAAATTTCCATTAAGTAATTTTCCAGAATGTTCTTTGGGATTTCATTACATAATCTTTGGAATTTCCATTACGTAATCTTTGGAATTTCCATTACGTAATCTTGGAATTTCTATTACATAGTTTTCCAGAATGTTCTTTGGAATTTCCATTACGTAATTTCTTGGAATTTCCGAGATCTTTTACCTGACAAAGATATATATGTTTGGAAATTCCGTGATGAGTCATTCTGGAAATTCCACGATCTTTTACCTAACAGAGTTATATATGTTCTGGAAATTACGTGATGAGTCATTCTGGAATTACGTATAGGTGAGAATACCAGTGTTTCTAGATCAGAGACCTCCTTATTTTGTCAGAAATGTAAAAGTCATCATCGGAGCTGAAGAAAAATGTCAACATAGAAGGGTTTTGGAGGGGAAAGGAGGGTTTCTGAGCTAGAAACCTGGTTTTCCTTTACTACTGTAACAATGTTCCCCGTTGCAGATGGTCCACATTAAGCAGATATATATTTATCTCATCCCTTTAAAAATGGTGACATCATTAAGGTTTCGACGTCTTAATGTGCATGAAATAAAAAATGACATCAGGCTAGTATATACCTCAATTATTCTTACAATATTTTTTCAAACAGGAGTACAAGTTTTGCTTTTATTTAAATTAAAGGTGTAAACTAGCTTGGTTTGTTTTGATTATTGATTTCATTTACTTTAGACAACGCTAACAGCTTAGCTCCATCAAGCGCCCAACCCCCTCCCAAAGTTAGGCTCTAGTCTGACTTACTCTTGTAAAGGATGAAAGCTATAGCTGCACGCGGGTAACCAAGGCTACCGACTACCCTCGCTCATCCAGTCTTCTCCCATGGTTGCTTGAGATCTCCGTGAAACGAGGGTCTGGTAAAAGAAAGTTTTCCTTGTAACGCTAGAACGAAGCTTTCCCAAAATCTGGAAAGGGATTTGCCTGACTGGCATGAAAAGGGGGCGCTCTACAGATATTATGAAGTTTTGATAGAGTGACACGTGTTAGGTGAAATTTTTTGCATATGCAACATGCACATAGGACAAAATGTTGACATACCTCTATGTTACTTTCATCTACTGTGACTGAAAGTTTGGGGATATTGTATTTGTGGTAATTGTACATCATCTACGCACACAGCTAACCAAAATGACTGCTCACAAGTACTCGAAAAATCAGTATAAATTAGTCTAAAGTGCACTATTGTTAGCAGTTATTAAAATAGGGAAAATGACCTTTGCCAGACTAGACAATAGCAGCTTCTGAAAGTGCAATGAATAAATTACCAAATATATAAAATCTGAAAACGTTATTGGCTCTTTTTTGTAATTTGCCTCTGAAGTCCGGGAAATTTTTTGAAAGATGCACGTCTGATGAAAGGCCAAACTGTATACTCTGTACCCCATATTACACCAATCAATCATACACCAAAATTTTTCTTTAAAACTTTTACCCTATGCAAAATGCGAAACTGAAGAGCGTCATCTTAAAACAAATATGGAACATTTTGCAATTGTTTTTCTTATTGCATATCATCATGCATAATGTTCTCAGCGATATGGTACATTAACATTGCTGCCACGCATGAAGAAAAGCTAATTATATGTATTTTGCTCTTGATTATACGATATGGCTTGTGGCAGTATCGTGTGTGCAATGACTAATTATGGGGAAATTAGAAGTCTTAGAACACAGTATTGAAGGTGTAAAGGGGTGTCGTGTGGTGTGTGTCCCTCTGTTAATTGATTTGGCGATCGTTATCTAGAGGATGACCTCCCTCGATGTTATTGCCCCGTGTGAGTGGATAGATAGAACATTAACAGAGAACTGAACGAGACTATTGAGAAGAAATAAACAAATACGAGCCCCCTTAAACAATAAAAATAAATAAATTTTAATTAATTAATACATAAACTAAAATTGCAGTTTCAATCCAACAGATTTACATTAATGGAATTTAATAGCAGTGTTTAATTTACGGATTCGTTCATCATTGTAACGAGTGGTGAAAAGAGTACAATATCCACGCCCGATTTGCATCACCTAGCGTCGTTCCTCTATTGGCTTTGTGTATTCCACGTCTAGAGTGTATGCTTGGTTCTTTCTCTGACCCTTCTATTCCGAACTCTCTATTTACGGACTTCCCTCTTGGACTGTCCTCATCGGGTTCTCGGGGAGGGATATAGAAAGCTGTTCCCTTAAATGACAAGATTACGACTAAAGCTCTATGTGTATCACCACCTATCCGTATATATAAAATTCTCTTACTTTCGTTATTCAGAAACGTAAATAGCTATCCACACTGCGTAAATTCTGACATAAGATGACCTTAACGATTAACGGTCCTTACAAATTTATTGTATTTGAGGTAAGGTACAATCGTTATCTATAGTTACAAATGACCATTGCAATATACCAAGTCTGACCTTAATTAAACAGTTCATCGCCCTCACTCCACGCAGCGATTGACTAGATTAACACGTGCGGTGTATACAACAATACTGCCGTATATATTTGCATACGCTACTATACGTCTTTTTACTCTAACTAGTCAGTTCCACTCAATAAGATAAATGCTCGATTACTATTGCATAAGATTCACTAAATTCAAGCTTACAGTAGCCAATAACCTGCAAGATCATTTAAGCATTACAAAATCATATATAAATATGCAATTATCATTAACTCGCAATAAACAGTATCATCCTACAGACAAAGGAAATTAATTCATAGAACCATAAGAAATACTACACATTTGAATATTTGGATTAATTCATAAATCCCTATGAAATACTACACATTTGAATGTGTGGATTACATGCAATCCGTCAATTCTATCAATGAACTATTAACTGTAAAACTAAAGAAATAAATTGCATAACAACTCTAACATATCAACAGGTTTCTACGAAATTGAATAAACGATATATAGCATGGATCATAAGCATATCAAACACATTTGCATAAAACCAAACAAATAAAATAGAAAATAACATGGAAATTAAAATTGCGTACCTTAATGCTGTTTCTTTTCCACACAATCGTGCGTCCTAGCGCTATAGCCTGTCTTTTCCTTTCAAGACAGCTACCTGACCTCTTTACTTGTTAACGAGGGAAAATACTACTCTCAGGTTTTCCACCGGAGTCGGACCTTTTTGTCTTCTCACAAGGCAATTTCTGACTAACTAATTTTGACTAAGGTCGGTAAATTTAAACTCCCATAACTTCCAAAGTGTACGCCCTAATTTTAACTGAACAATCGAAAGCAACTGTTTCTAAATTTTTCCCCAAAATAATCATGTCTTTCATCAGATTTTGACAGCCTAGAATACGATGCAATCAACTTTCCTTTAAAGATCAATTATTTGACATGAAGTTCTTTCATGCAGTTATGGTCGGTAACCCTACTGTACTTTCCCATGATAGCGTTACGGTCAATTCTACTAAACCTTAACGCAGGAACTTTTATGTTTCAGAGATGAACTAAGGGAAATATCAAAATGACCTTTCTCAAAAACTTTTCTGGCTTGACTATGATAAAATTTTAATGCACAATTTATTCAACTTGAAGATTCAGCACTTCTTCAAAATTCGACACATTACAGAAGTCAACTTCAAAACTGTTGCATTAAGTAAAAAGTACAGTGAAAATGTTTCTCTTTCATTCATTTGTAATGAAATTAAGAAATAAATGACGACAAAGCAAATTCGCTTCTCCCATATTCTAGTGTTGAAGAATAAGCAATCGGTTTAACCTTTGACTTCGATGAACATCATCTGTTTAGTCCCCTTTGATACTATAACATTTATTAGTGATACCTCAGGAATAATTGTGACAAGTTTCATGTTCTTGTCTTTCAGCATAACACTGGCTACTATGTGGAGAAAATGCAATGTGCATTTTTAAAATAAGTAACTTTTCATAAAAAAAAGAGGTGAGGCTGGATTTGTGTGGGACTTTCCTACTCAGGGCCGACAAGGGGGGGGGAGGGGGCAACGGGGAATATATCCCTTGGGTCCCGCCCCGTAAGGGGGCCTGGGCCGAACAACACTTTTTAATTTTAGAAAAGAAAAATTTTGAATAAGAACTAGGAGAGGCCTGGGTGTTTCTTACCCCAGGGCTCATGATCGCTCTCTAAGGCCCTGTTCCTACTAATGAATAATGTTCTGTGGAGAAAACGTGGCATATATTCAAAAGGACAGTTTTAATACCTGCGACTTAAATGTTTAGCGATACTGCTAAATTTAAATCATGCAATAATAATACCTATGTGGTCTTTATGGGGGCACTCTACAGATATTATGAACTTCCGAGAGAGTTACAGGTGTAAAGTGAAATAGTTTGCTCTTGCAACATGCACAATGGACAGAATGTTGGGAAACCAAATGTTACTTTCATGTACTGTGCCTACAATTTCTTTGGATATAGTACTTGTGGAAATCGTACATAATCTAAAAACACATCTAACCAAAATGACTGCTTCCATGTGCTTGAAAAAGCAGTCTGAATTAGTCTAAAGTACACTGTCTTTAGCAGTTATTAAAATAGGAAAATGAATTTTTCCAGTCTAGACAATACCAGCTTCTGAAAGTGAAATGAATGAATTACCAAATATATAAAATGTAAAAAAAAAAAATGTTTTCGGCTCTTTTCTTTACAATTTATCTCTGAAGTCCAGGTAGTGAAAATGACCAAGCGGAGCTAGCAGGTTTTTGAAAGATGCAGATCTAAAGTAAGGCCAAGCTGCATACCCACCCCACCCCACCCCGAAAATAGGCTTATTTGAAGAGCTCTTCAGTGAATTGAAAACAGAAACCGTATGCGCGAATTTACAATCTCTATTTCCGGTGAGCAATACCCCTTTGCGAATGCATCAACTTGAGTGCTTAAAGTGACATAAAAGTGTGATCGCGTGTTTGTGTGTTTCACAGACTGAATTTACATTATTATCATTAAAATTCAACCCATCACACATAAATTCTCCTATTTAAAGCATTATTATTATTATTATTATTATTATTATTATTATTATTATTATTATTATTATAAATCCTCCATACACATATTTATATATATTCGTTGTTTTCTTGGTAATCCTAGTTATGTAAATACTCATTTTCTTTGTGAAATATATTTTGCTTAGATGAAGAGGAATATGAATTAGATTTGTCTGGAGATGACACATTAGAAAAAAAAGCAAATTATCAGTTCTGTCTGATATGTAATAAGAATGTGCTTTTTAAAAATATCAAATACATGTTTGAATTAGATTATTAATGTTAAAACTGTTTAACTTGTGAATGAATAAATGAATGAATAAATCATCTTATATACTTTTAGATACTTACGTGATTAAAAAAAACCCAGACATCAAAGTTTCATGTTTTGTTTTCCGTCAAAATCCATTCCCCAGATTTACCGTAACAAAGGAAATTACCGGAATAAAATTGATATTACTGAAGAAAGGTCGAACTTAAAAGTTAGCAGTATTGTCCGTGCAGAAGAAATTATATATATATATATATATATATATATATATATATATATATATATATATATATATATATATATAGAGAGAGAGAGAGAGAGAGAGAGAGAGAGATTTAATTGAACAGATGCTTTATTCTAAATCACATATTTGTGGGAAACATTTAAATTAAATCATTTTTATATTATTTATTAATATTAAGAATTGTTTGGATAATGTTCGTGATGAACTTTAGTTTAAACAGATATTCTAATTTCATTATAAGTAATAAATTTAATTTTGTCGCATGTATAAGTCAACATCCCATGGCGACAGTTATAGCTTGATTCAACTTAGCCATTTTAATACTCATTGTGTCCTTTTCTTAACTAAATAACAAACTTTGTGGCTTACTTTCTTTTTTTTTTTATAAACAAAGGCGTGTACGCTCTACTGTCGCATACACTCATTTATACAACCGTCTCTCCCACCCACCCAACCTCTCTCTCTCTCTCTCTCTCTCTCTCTCTCTTGCACACACACATACACTTTTAAGGATTATTTGTCCTTTTCTGTAACCATGGATTAGATCAATTAGATTATTATGATTGCATTTCTGGTTTTCGTAAATTACAATCAACCGTAAACTCATCCGAATTAAGTCATGTCATGAATTGTATTTGAAATAGGAAAAAAGTAATTAGTTCATATAAAAATCATGTTTTTATCAAAGTTTATTTTGCTGTTTATTATTTTTACGAAACTACAAGTCTTAATTTCCGCATATACATCTATGTTTTCACGGTGTGTCACCAAAAAAAGTTCATTGACAGTCACTGCTGAAAATCCAGAGGCGTTCCCAATGCTGACACACTTGAATAGTCCATTGTCCTAAGTAAAACTAGGAACTGGTCAGCTTTGCTTTTCCTGAAAGAATATTACTGGTTCAAGAGACGGTTCTAAAGGTAGACTGTTGTTCATAGTATTTTTTTTATGGAGAGAGTATATTAAACATTTACATTAAGTAGTTCGTGATAAACTGCAGTATACAAACCCCACAATCATTTATAGTAAAAGTTATACAGGTCATGTATGCGCATTTACTCATCTTAAATTAAATATTAATTGTTGTTTTCAAATTTTATATTAATTTTACTTAACCAAAGACTCTTCAATTCTGATTACTCAATGATCTGCACCTTAAATGTCATCAAGAAACTTAATGGACTGAAGTTATCGATCGCTATGGACATTTACAATGGTGGCCAGATAAAATAGGTCAAGAAAAGAGCATGTCGAATCCAATTGTCATAATTTACGGTAGTACGAATTTGTGTATCAACATGCGTAGCTTTCATCGTGACATCGCAGTGCGCGACATTCAGTCCGGATTGTACTGGATGAAATCTTTAGGCTGATGTCGTCCAAAGATGTCCACGTACTTTAACATTGATTTTGCCGTTATGTACTTCTCGGGATGTGTAAATAATGACATTTCAAAAGAATATAGATGTATGCGGATCCAAATAAAGTGAATAATTGCCATTTAAAGGCACGAAGAACCAAATTAAAAAAAAAAAAATGTCATCCATTACTGAAATAGTTGGTGTTGACATTACCTTTATGACTCTTACAATAAATGATGACAGCCTTAGGTGGCACTCTACAGTTTCGTATTTTGCATAGTGGTTAGATTTTACAGAAAACGCATTTCCCGGGTTTTCCTCACTGGCTGGCTATTTAAAAATGGCTTTGTATAAGTTAGGTATTGTTCAAAGAACTTTTAATTCCCTTAGTTTGATGTATGATTGATGGGTGTCATATGGGTTATAGAGTATACAGCTTGGTCTTCAGATTTGAATCTTTCCAAAAACTGCTAGTACCGCATGGTCATTTTCACTTCCTGGACTTCAAAGGTAAATTGTCAAAAAAAAAAAAAAAGAGAGTCGATAATTTTTGTTTTTACATTTTGTATATTTGCTAATTCATTTATTGCACTTTCCGACGCTGGTATTGTCTAGTTCAGGGAAAATTTGTTTGCTATTTTAATAACTGCTAAAGATAGTGTCCTTGAGACTAATTCAGCGGATTTTTTTTTTTGCACATGGGTGCAGTAATTTTAGTTAGTTGTGTGCTTAAATCATGTACAGTTTCCAGAAGCACACTATCCAAAGACACTTCTGCCACATTGCATGAAAGTAACATACTGGTATACCGACATTCTCTCCATTGTGCATGTTGCAAATATATACAACTTTACCTCACACCCACCAATCTCTCAGAAGTTCATAATATCTGTAGAGCACCCCCTTATTCGGAACATCATGATCTGTTTCCAACGCGAGGCGAATAACTTCGACATCGACTGTCAGCAAGAGATTCAGAAGTTATCGCAATGATACTTTCCAAACTGGCTAGATTTGGCTGACGAAAGTCTGGATCAATAGAAAATATATCACCATGGCAGAAAAGGACGTCCAAAATAATATTTCACGTTTCAAGCATCAGTAAAATACCTTCATTTTTAATTTATAATGAAATTTTTGGAAGTTTGGAATAGTAAAATGGATAAATAACTCACTTTTCACAGTCTCAAACTACTGCTTACGTTGCTCTTAGTGATGATAGTTATCGAATCGCTGTGACGGTAATACGGATTTTATGACGTAATAACATCAGTGGGCTCAGGGCACTTTAAAATGGCCAGTCTTTGCATCTGACGCAGTTTGTAGCGTGCGAGAGAAATGGCAGATGGCGCCTCGAGTGGATCTCCTTAATTCAGTCTGAATGTGCTCGACCTTACTCGTTAAATGTTAACGAAAAAAATAAAAAATTAGATATCATTCGGAAGTTTTCCTCTTCTCTTACCAATGCGAGTCGAATAATTTCGACTTTGATCTCACAGAAAGAGACTCGGAGGTAAGCTTACTGATATTGCCCAATAGTAATTCCATAGCGGACGAACATCCGGTTAGATATGTAATCTAGATCCTCATAATGAAATACAGACGTTGAAAATAACTCCCGAAGACGTTTCAACCATAACCTCCCCCACAAAGAAACCCCCAAAAAACAACAACAACAAAACAACAACCAACAAATAACCGGTGGTGAAGTAATTCAGTTTCCATAGCCTCAAACTATTGCTTACGTTGTTATTAGTGATGACGCTTCATCGAATTTTTGTGATGTCATGAGCTTATTCTGACAATAACAAGGACGATAAATGGGCAGTACAAAACGGCCACTATTTATCATTCGATGAATTTTCTTGCATTCGAGCGAAAAGGCAGAGGATGTTGCGAGTGCTCTGACGCAAATAGTGGCTATTTTCAATTGCTGTCAAACTCGTGGTTGTTATTAACGTCACAAAGATATGATGAGGTGTCATCACTAGTAGCAACGTAAGACTATGAAGACTTAATTATTTCTCCATTATTTTCATTCATTAGTTAAATGAATAAAATATTAAAAGCTCAGGAGTTTGTTATTGATCAAAGAGTGAATTTTATTTTCAACGTCAAGTTTCACGATGATCTATGATTCACGTTTCAAAAGGATATTCGTCCGCCAAAAATTATAAATCTGGAAAGGATTACTTCTACGTCTCTTTCAGAGTGGCAAAGTTATTCGACTCGCATCAGAAAGAGACGAGAATATTTCTGTTGTCCCTGATCTGTCCCAACCCAACATCCTCACAGCTCGTACTCTTTCAGAATATATCGCTCCCATAAGTTGTTTTGACCCTTACCTCATCTAAACCGTAGTCCATCCTTTCCTTGTATTAGCATATAACAATATGGAGAGGATCCTACATTCTGTCTCTAACAACAGATTGGATTTCAATCCAAAAGCGAGATATAAATAACCCGACTATATAATCTGTGTTAGATGCGCCTCATTGTGATATTATTGGTATATATTAACATTATCCACGTACTACTTTGTACCATCGTCAGCCCTGTGCTCTGTCTCTGAAAGTAAAGAATTCCTTCCTTTTCATCTTTAATTTTTTTTTTTGCAAACGCTTCTAATTCTGCTCTAAAAGATCGCAGAACATGTTCTCAGGATGTACTATTTAGGTGGCAGGGTACAGTTTCGTAAATTGGCCCCTGGCAAATTTCTTAACTTAAGGCTATGGTGTGACTTTTTCAGCTTTTATTGTTTACTGATTAAAGATATGGATATATTTGTGAACTAGATGTTTCAGGCTTGTGTTGTTCTTGAAATTGATGTCAGGCATGTACACCTTCCATAGTTACTCTGCAGTATGTTGATAGTGAAATACCAATAGTTGGCTAGGAAGAAGAGCTAGCCTCCCATAGCCGTAAACACATGGGTTTGGGGCAAGTAGAATATCTCAAAAACAGCTTGGATGACAACTATTTTCAATTGCATCAGCCTGTTTAGTACACATTGTTTTGCAGAATTGTCATCTAGGAAAAGGCCTTGTGTTTGCACTGTGAGCATCACATGGTGTCAAATATGACCTTCGGACATGAAAATTGCAGGTATAAATTTGGGGTTGGGGTGCATAAACTTCTTCTGCTATGAAATGCCATTGACTTCTCTGGTCAAGTGGATAATATTATTATGCTTTGTTTTGATATATGTATCTAAACATATGGACCTTTTTGACCTCACTTGTGTATTTGATTTTTTATGATTTTTTTATACTATGTCACTGATTGCAGCATTAAATTTGTACATAAAAACTAGCCTCTGCCCCCTTAATGCGAGCGCATTCGAAAGGGAGATAACCCATTGAGGAGTATGATGCAATTGAAAACACATTAGGCCTTTTATGTGAAGTAGATAAATAAACCTCAGACATAATTCGCCATCATTTAGAACTGTATCCTGAACCACATTTGTCCACGTGACACAACGTGGCACGATTGGAACATCGATCAACAGTTTCCGTGAAGTTGAGAAATAACATCTGAAGCAAATGTAGGAATATATATCAATTTGATGGAGCTAGTGATTTGTCCCGGGCGAAGTGCATTGCATATGTTGCGACAGAAAAGATCGACAAAGTTGCGATAGTAATTTCCCCTTCTGCTCTACTGTGCCATGTGAACAAAACTATTTTCATAATATAAATGTCAGTAGTGGCGAATTCGGTCTGATGTATTTTTCTCTGGACTCGACGGAAAAGACAGGATTTTCCGATTAAAGATTGTGGAGGAAGGAGTTAAACTAAGATTACGGACGTTGTCTGCCATTTGTGTCGAAACATGTGGTGAACTCTGACGGAGGCGAATCAGCAAACCCTTCAAAATTATGTGGATTCTAACCGACAAACGGGCATTACACTGGAAATGTCATTGGCAAGTTTCATTGCTTCTCAGTCTCGGGTGTAATTCGTTTTCATTTTGAACTTCACGTGGTTGTTATTACGTCACAATAATTTCTAACTTCACAAGGACTCGATGATGTGTAATCATAGCAACGTTAGCAATAGTTTTATATCAAAAGTCAAACAGGTCATGTATGCCTTCCAAACCGATTATTTCAGTAATGGGTGTCATTTTGTTTTAGAATTTGATTCTGCGTACTTTTAAATATCAGTTATTCACTTTATTTGGATCCTCATATATCCATATTTCTTTGGAAGGTGAATATTTACACGCCAAGAAAAGTGCATACGGCAAAATCAATGTTAAATTACGTGGACATTATTGGACGAGATCAACCTAACGGTGAGATCTATGACAATCCGGATTGAATGTCGCGCTGCGATGTCACAATCAAAGCTACGCATGTTGATAAACAAATTCGTACTACCCTATATTGTGAGGATTAGACTCCGGGTGCTCTTTTCTAGGCCCATTTGAGTACCTGGTCACCAATGTAATAGCTCATAGCGATCGATAATTTTCATCTGGAAGTTTCCTGATGACAGTTAAGGTGCAGATCATTCAATAATCAGGACTGAATAGACTTCAGATAAACAAAATTAGTATTAAATTTAGAAACAATAATTTATATTAATTTAAGACGAATAATTGCTCATACAAGACCTCTATGACGTTTACTATGGGCTTTGGAAATGTAATGACTTGTGAACTATTTTTATTCACAAGTTAAAAAAAAGTTTAAAAAAATTAGTCTGATACTTTTCCTTCAAAAATTTACCCATCTGTCAAGTATCACTAGTATTATTTCCGATTCTCTTTAAAGCTCCAATGCCGCTGGTTTTTTTTTTTTGGTTTTTTTTTCTTCTCATAAATTTCACCAATCTTCCTGTATACCTAAAATTTGGAAGGAAAGAAATGATTTGTTAAAAAAGCTGACATAAACCATTCTTTGGAATAATCAGAATGTTAGGTGTGAACGACATTTAACTATTTATCTTAGAATTATGAGGCACCACCCCTTAATTCAGTCACTGAAGTTGCTCATAATTAAGTTCTTTTTCAGGAGTGCACCAAAGAGGTGATGTGATACATTCGATCAATTCCGTTAGTAACTAATCTAATAACAACAACATTGCACGTGGCTGACAAATTAATTCGAAAGGGAATGAAGAGAGGTAGGCCCGCTCCTTTTATTTAAAAAGTGGATCTAAGAAGAAAAAGCGTGCATTAGATCCAGGCCCGGCCCTAGGGCAAGGCGAACGAGGCAACCGCCTTGGGCCCCGCCTTCTCCGCAATGCAGTTTTTCTTTTGCTTGGGGCCCCGAGCTCATCGGTTGCTGCCTTGGGCCCCGCATGCTGCCTTGGGTCCCGCACATCCTAGGGCTGGGCCTGATTAGATCAAGATAAGACTCGGGTGAATACTGGTGATCAATTGGGGCACTGGTATACTTTGAAGGGCGAACTTGGGCTGAAGACAAACCCAGTTGTTCCAGATTTCCATATTAATTGGTAAGCATACGACACGGACTTGTAAAAAAATAATGTACGTCAGTTACGCCTTTAAAAAAAAAACAACTCGTAAATGCTGGACCGAGTACTGCATCATATCAAACGCAAAATGAGAATAGCTATCACATAAAGGTCACTTACCGTATCCAACATTGAGTGGTGATGGCAACGGCGACATCATTAAATCTTGTGTTCCAGCTTTGACCCACGGATTTTGCCGATCAACATCGGATTAACTCGTACACATGTGAAAAATAGCCGGGTTTCTCAATTCGAGTGAGAAATTACATGGCTCATAATGTGACGAAACGTCGATATCATCTGGTTGTAATGGAACCCAACGATGTTTAATACCAATATCTTTCGAGATTCAGCATTATTTAGATAATATGGCATATACGACTTTTTGCACGCAACGGCAGCATTGGGTTTTTAAGACAGTAGCAAGTTATTCGACTCGCATCTGAAAGAGATGAGGACGTTCCGATTGTCAACACTCGTGTAAACTGCTGTTAAACACAATCAATATTTACTTTTTAAGCTAAGCCGATTAACGGATCGAATTGAAGCTGGCACTAGACCTCTCGCCTGGTTTTGTGAGATCTGCCTTATACAAGTTGGTAAAGGTCTAAACAAAAGATCGTAATATATGATAAACTCGCTGACTAGTTGACAAAATAGATAGTCTTCTTAGCAAATAAATTCGATCACATAAATGTACTGTAAACAAAGTTTTGTTAATGTGTTGGACCGACACAAAATGCGGATAGATCATGAAGATTTTTGCTTCTAGACGAAAACTTGCTCGCTTTGCACTAATACATTGTACCGTATTTTAAGTACGTTGTATGCTAAATATTTTTACATTAATTAGATAAGCGCACAGAAGTTGCATTGTTTGGACAAAAGGAAAAAGAAAGAACTCAGAAACGAGAGACATCCCTGGGTAGCAATCAGTTTTACACACCTTTACCAGACTAGCATCTATCACCAGTCTATTTTTAATAATGAAAACCAGCTACATCAGTCTCACCCAATGGAAATCATGTATTACCTGTACCTTAGTGTTTTATTACCTGTATCTTAGCCCTTGCTTTTCCATTAGGTTCGGGGAAATATCATTGCCCTTTTTCAAACGGGCACTAGAAAACGGGTCCTGATGCCCGTCTCGAAAACTTGCAAAATTATTTCGATATCTCTATATCATCGATATTAACATAACTGTTTACGTACTCAAAAATCACACAAAGTCGTCTAATCCTCTCATGTTTATGTCTCGACGAATATAGAAAAAGGCGATAGTAGTCACGATGCTCGTCTGTGCGTCCGTCTTGTGTGATCTGTGAGCTAATTTTTTAAACCAAATTTCAATATTTCCTGTCTGAAACAGTGCATCATATTCAGGTTTTGCCCACGAGATCACGTGGCAGGATACGTCCTTGGTTATCTCGCTTGTAGATTTTTAATAATTTCTACCATTTGCCTTGCACGCGCGCTCGTGTGTGTCCACGAGAAAGAGAAAGAGATAGAGAGAGAGAGAGTGTATGTTCCATTGATTAAAGTCATACGATCTTTAATCTTGGTTTCTAAGTAAAGATGCCTATTATAATCACACAGTACTAAGTATATCAATGTAATGTATATTTCTGAAATCGAGACGTTATGGCATATGTTTTACATAATTAGATGTGTTCAGGCAATGTATGTTTTATATAGAGTTGAAAATTTGTAATAAATTTTTATCTTATCAATTCAATAATTGGCAAACTTTGTACGATATACTTTTTGTACATGAACAGTGCTGTAATTTATTGAGGATAAATAGATACGATAAAATGTTCTTTCTAGCTACTTGTCATGTCTTCATGTTCCCTGAAGAATTTGCATTCAAAAACAATAATGAGTCTTAATAAGAAATTAATTTACGGAAATAATGCAATCTTTCAATCTTCCCGTATATAGATCATTTGATCGACCTGCAGATTGATCAATACATCCTCATTTGAACCCAAATATTCTTTGCACATGTAAAAATTACTTTTCTCATTCTTGATTTTTACATAAAGTCATGTATAATTATATTGTGTCTCTAACCAGTGTGCGAAACTCCCCAAATAATCCTGCAAGCCCACAGGACCAGTTACATATAAATTCTACTGGTCCTATCCAGAACCAACTTCTCATATATTTTATCAGACAAGAAGACCAAATGCAGCAGATAACTCTGTGAAGAATTGGTTGTTATGATTGGTTGGGGTGGGGTACACCCAATGTTTTAATGAAACTATTATTGAAGTCCCACCCAGGCTCGATATTGGTTGGAAGTTAAATTAGTGAAAGATACAGCTCCGAGCCCCCAGTCAGCAATGCCGACGGTTAGATGGTTAAGTATACAAAAAGGTTGAAATTCAATGAATAACAATTTAATAACAATTAAGTAATCAAATAATTCAAATTCCCAATTACACTCCTTCCGCTCGACCCTTTAATAGCCTATTGCATCACTTGTGTGAGATCGATTTCCACCTGTCCTTGTATTCTACTCATCTGTGTATTCTTCTCTTCTGTTTCTCCCAATTCCTTCTCTTCCTCCCCGACTTTCTCCAAATTCCTTCTCCCCCTCCTCGACTTCTCTATACTCCTTCTCCTCCTCCTCCACTTTCTCCTCCAGACTACTTTTCCTCCTCCTCCGCCTTCTATCCACCTTCTATCCACTGACTAGACTTTTGTCAACTCCGACTGTTCGGCTAGTCTCAGTTCCGTCTCCCCTCTTGGAGACTCGGGACTCAACTGAACCGGAAGTTCTGTCCCCTAAAAAGCTTCCTGTGAAAACACAAGGACAGTAAAATATTTTTCCTTAGCCCTCTCATCTCACACTCCACACAACCTATCATCAGATAACGGCTATTAAATTTCTTCGGTCACGCATTCATTCACATCGAGATACCCATACGTTCTTGTATGGTAAAACAAACGTCATAAAACAGCACGGTATCAATTACTTCTTATACATACGTTAATAAATTCCGTCACATCAATACGTATTCCTAATCCCGTTATGCTAAACAATATCACAATAATGAGACGCATTTCTTTACTTTACACTCATACAAAGTACACAAATATTCAAATATCCATGCTGATATACGCATACGTCCTTAGTAACTAATCTTACATACTTAACCAGTTTCCAAACTCACAATTCAAGCATGCATAAATTCTAACATAACGCATTAATAAATGCACTGGTTAACTACGAAGTAACCTAATAGCGAATTACAAAATTAATTTTGACCACAAGCTAACAATCTACATAATTCTCTACATAATATTCAAGACCATTTCTCAAATACGCATGTAAATGAAACACTACAAAGGTAATTATACATACTAAACGATCCCAGTAATTAAGTATACATACTACAAATAATTACAATGATGATGCCGTAATGTTCTGCAAAAATCGAGCAAATAACTCACTGACCTTTTCGAAGCTCTGTCTTTCCTTAGAATCTGCTTCGAAGTTTTACCGCCAAATTACGAGTGCCTTTCTCGGAGTAACCCTATTTCTCAAAAAGCTTCCTAGGCGAGACTAAATTTTCGTTTACGAGTTTGAAGTAACATTCGGATCTAAATTGTAATTGCACCCTCTATCTCAATTCCGATTGGATGTCGCTGTGAACCGATCCAATCAAATTTAGCGGACAATGTCCCTCTCGCTGTCTGTCAACGTGGGGACGGATGAGAAAACGCCTCGTTCACCCCGCCGGTTTCCCTTTGATCCTAACCTAACCTGTAACACATCGGTGTGAAGTGCTGCGATCTATCGCCTGTTGCCGACTCAAGTTTCCGCTCTCCGACTGGTCGTGTAACCTTGCATAAGAGATTAACACTAGCCCGCGGCAATGTTTAGACATCAAACATATGGCTTGGTTATACATAACTTTATATCTGGAGCTTAGCAAACGTGACAGACTCAATGATAAATGCAGTATACATTAACCAAAACTGAAAAATAAATAAATAAAGATAATTAGAAAATAAGAAGTTTATATCATCATTAAATTTTATTTAAGTTCATCCTATCAAGGTCACCGTTTATTGAGCAGGACAATGATGTTCACTGTCTAGATGATCCATATATATATATATATATATATATATATATATATATATATATATATATATATATATATATATATATAGGGAACGCGCCTGCGGTAGGGAAAAAGTTGTATTATAAACATAAACAGAGACGCAACAATGTCGTCATTTATAAGCAAAGCCTGGGGAAATACCGGCAGGAAAAACTTGGCACACAAATCCAATAACTGGAGGCAATTATGTGACTTCGTTTATATCTTCTGTATGGTATATCATATCGTTTATTACAATTCGAACACAGTACGTATTTTTCCCATACAAGTATGCGCTTTCATACATTTAAAAGACTAGAAAAACGGCTGTCATTTCAGATTTATTTTAGTTAAATTTTACATCATGCTAAATTATCATTCTGAAGAAATGTCATATGTACATGCTGAGAATAAAACTTATTATATCTTACTCCTCTATCCCTTTCATAGTTGAACATCCATGCAAGAGATAATTGAAGATGCACGCGACTTCTTGTTCACGCGATCGTACACTTGAATCCCTCTGCACTAGTAATAGTTCAATCCAATATCGACTTTTTTGACTCAGTGTAATGCCGAACTGCCATTGCAAACGTCCATAGCGATCGATAATTTTCGTCTGGAATTTTTGTCATGACAATTCATGTGTAGATCACACAAAAATCACGATTGAATGATCTTTGTTATACCTCTATTACGATTAAATTTAAAAAATAAAATTATTTTTTAAACTTATATCAGTAAATGCGCTTACATTACCCGTGTGGCTTTTTTTTTATACAGGCGGGACGTCAAAATCTGATTCTTGCATTGATCAGTCTGAATCATAGAATGAAAATCAGGAACCTGATCCACTGACTTGTCATCAATGACACCATAGGTCCCGGCTTCAAACATGAGGCTTTGGGATCCAACCTTTAAATTATGTCTGCAGAAAGACGAGTACCGACAGTATATTGCTGGTTATTGAACTACATCGTTTGCAATAAATCTTATTGTTAAGGGGATCATGGATAATCCAAGCGAATACTGTAATCCAACAATTTTAGAACATCGTTTTCCTTTGTTGGTGTCGTATTACCCATGAATAGTTTTTTTTTCCCCGGGCTGCTTTAGGAGTTTAGTCTCTGGCGGCTTCGAGGCATCCAAATACATCAGATGTTGCGTTTGTGAATCGGAGTAGCAGACGCAGAAGACTTTTTAACTGGAGATAACTAGCATCTATTTTACGCAGATTATACATGAGTTACTCCCCTTCTCATCTCACTTTGCTGATCGGATTGCTGCGCTCTGGAGGGAGATTTAATCTGCTCAGCCTGCTGAAACGAAAGAGAAAGATAAAGGCAGTATCATCTCTACTAACATTGACAAAAATGTACATATAATTCGTAGACAATAAGATGACATATCAGAATCGGCGGAAATTACAGATAAACAGAACGACAGTACATCAAATTCATGTCATGATCACAACGTAATGGAACATGTGCCATTTCAGCCTGCACTGCAAGATGAAAGTCATTTCAAAGGCGATGGGGATGGGCATCTAAAACTGACTTAACGATCGAAGCAATCAAACAACTAGAAGATGATAAACGTCCAGACTCATCGAGACCAAACAAAATGAAAAATTTGATTTGAAAGGATTATACAACCTTCAATCTAATGTTGACAATCTGAAAAAGTAACAACTTACACGTTTTCCCAATGCTGATGTGTTAACTTAATAGAGGGACATATGAGTAGCAACAGTGAATATTTATGGAAAGAAAAAATGAATTTCATTTGTGCATTGTGAAACTTGGAACGAATCATCTTTTCCAAAACAGAGCCTATCATTTGAATATTTCCGTTGTTACTAGTCTATGCTCTTAAAATAAAACAAAAAAGAGTGAAAACAACAAGCTTTGTAAAATTTAACAAATAATTTATTTCCCTAGAATACACAGTGAAAAATGAAAAAAAAAAGAATTTACGGTTTTACGAATTAAATCCAAAAATAATTAAAGAATTAAAGACACAAGTCCTAGTACTAAAAAGTCCTGAATAAAACTCAGTTCAAGTCCCGAAGAGATTTATAACTGAAGGCGATGACGTGTCTGTTATAGCCTACAAAGTACTGATGTGTCGACAGTCTCTTGTTGAATCACAGAAATATTATTCCAGGTTTGAATTCAATATAAATTCCAATGAATGTTCATCAAAAAATTTTATCAGAGCACTTTTGTATTTCCAGAGAAAATAATCACTTAAATTCAATAATTTGAAGAAAATAAAAATCAGCCCAAACTGGACACAACTTAATGCAATTTAAAGTGCCGGATGTTAAAGCACAACTGGTAAAATCCTCAGAGTCACAAGATAATATAGTTCTCTGCTTGACCTCAAGGTCACAATTAGCATTTTCTAAAAACTACCATCACCTAATGGAAAATAACTTTCTAGAATGATCTGATAAGCCTTGTTTATTTGAAACATAATAGCCTATAAAATTCACTTGCGAATCTCCAAAATCCTGATCAACATATTTACTCCTTCTTGTTTACTTGAATAATAATTTTGGTCAATGACATCATACACATAGAAAATAATGAAGCTATTTTTAATTGTTTACATAAAGAAATAAAAAAAAAAAAGGTCAATCAGGTCAAGCAGAAATGAACTCAATTTTGGACAAGGACAAGTCCAGCAAACAATGCTACATTACAATAACATGTAATGAAATAAAAAAAATTAAAACCAACAGACAAACAATTAAATATACATAACACTTCCCCTCATAAAAAAGAAAGATTTATACAATAAAGCTTTCTTTTTACTATAAGTCAAATATGCATTTAGTACAAAAATAGGACGAAATCTTATGAATGACACAAAGTATACATGAAACAATATATTTCTATGCACGTGAAAGTGCATCTGCTATTAAATTGTCTTTTCCCTTGATGTGCCTGACGTCAATATTATATTCCTGTAACAACAAACTCAGCCTTAATAATCTCTGATTTCTATTTTTCATCTTGCCGATGAAAGTAAGGGGGTTGTGATCACTAAACACAATAATCGGAGAAGGAGCTGAACTAAAGTAAACTTCAAAGTGTTGTAATGCCAGTATCAAAGACAAACATTACATCTCGATTGTGGAATAATTTCTCTGGTGCTTATTTAATTTCTTAGAAATATAGCACACTGGATGATCAACACCATTTATCTTCTTGAATCAATACTGCTCCAACCCAAACATCACTTGCATCAACAGACAATTTAAATGATTGACTGAAATTTGGAGCTGTAAGAACTGGTGAACTCTTAAGCATGGGCGTTAACTTGTCAGAAGCCTCCTGACATTTTTCAGAACAATGAAACTTGGTTTTCTTGCTTAATAAATTTGCCAGGGGTTCAGCAATTATGGAAAAATTGGAACAATATTTCCGATAGTATCCAGCCATATCTAAAAATCGCATCAGCTGCTTTTTACTGATGCGCACAGGGAATTCAGAGATAGCTTTGACCTTAGCATCTATAGGTTTAACTTGTCCATGTCCAACGATATGTCCTAGAAAAGTTACACAAGCATGGCAGAACTCACTTTTGGATAAATTGATTGTCAAACTTGCATCAGTGAGTCTATCAAAGAATTTCCGAATTGTTGCTAAATGTTCTTTCCAGGTGTCGTTGTAGATGATGACATCATCGCTGTAAGCATCACAGTTATCTAGACCAGATGTAATCATGTTCATTAGACGTTGAAAAGTACTTGGCGAACCTTTCATCCCAAACGTCATCACTTTATATTGATACAGTCCATCTGGAGTCACGAATGCCGAAATTTCTTTTGCCAAAATCCTTTCAGAAGGTCAAATTTGGTGACATACTATGCATTTTCAGTTTTATCAATGCAGTCATCGATTCTGGGTAATGGAATTGAGTCTGCTTTAGTCACACTGTTCACCTTTCTATAATCAGTGCACATGTGGAAAGTTTTATCTGGTTCCGGAACAAGTGTACATGGTGAACTCCAGTCACTTTTACTTGGTTCTATGAAACCATTTTCCAGCAAATACTGAATTCTTTTCTCAAGTATTTTCCTGTTTGAGAGGGTTCATCCAGTATGGGTGTTGTTTCACAGGTTTGGAATTTACAATTTCAGCGTCATGGTAGATTTTATTTGTTCTTGTAGGAACATCTGGAAGTAAGTGCTCATATTCAAGTAATAACTGTTTAAGTTCATTCCTTTCTTGATGTTGCAAATGTGAAAGTTTCTGGTCCAGATTATTCATAATTTCTGAATTACAAAGATTTGTTACTCCAAAATCAATATTGTCCGATTGCTGTCGTTCACTTAAATCCTCACTGGCTGGGACAGGTATAACTAAATTAATTGCATGACTAACCTGGCTATCTCTCTCAATATACTGGTACTCCTAGAATTTATTTACATTCCAGGAGTACTACTATTATAATTTAACTCATTCATTCTCTTCTTAACTTTGTAAGGGCCGTAATGCCTAATCTGAAGAAAATTTTGAAGAATGATTAAGAGAGACAGAACTCTATCACCAGACTCAAAAGTTCTCTCCATTGTAGTTCTGTCAAACCATAATTTCACTTTTGACTTGAAATTTAGAAGGGCTCGTATTAGGCTGAAATACTTTTTTTTTTTTTACCAGAAGACTACTGAGTGGAAGACTTGCCTTCAAAAGAAACTTTATGACCAAGTAATACAAGTTGTCTGAGATTTTCATAATCTTGATCAACTTTCTTGGCTAAGCACCATCTATCAAATAATTGCTCTTTTTCTCTTGCAAATTCGACATGAGTTTGTCCAACGTCTTTTCTTATAGTTCCTGAATTTTCGCCGATAAGCCTCAGGGACTAACTCATAACCCTTTAAGATGCATTCCTTAACCAGATCATAGTCAGCACTTTGCTGTAGTGGCAGTGAATTGGAAATATCTCTAGCTTTACCAGTAAGTACACATTGTAATAATAGAGTCCAATGCTCCTTTGGCCATTTAAATTTTCAGCAATTTTTTCAAAATGAGAAAAATATTTGTCTACTTCCTTTTCTCTAAAAGGGGGCACTAACCTAATATTCTTAGTAACATCAAAACTTGAATTTGTATGTAAAGTGGAAATGTGCTTTTCACTTCCCAGCTCTAATTCTCTTAATCTAATCTGATATTCCCTTTCTTCCTTCTCTCTTTCTCTCTGCAATTCTATTTGCATTTGCATTTGTTTCTCTTCTTTTTGTAACTGCATTTGTTTCTCCTCTTTCTCCAATTGCAACTGTATTTGTTTCTCTCTCTCTCCCCTTTCTCCAGCAGCATTTGTTTTTCTTCTTTCTGAAGTTCAAGCTTTCTTAACTCTAATTCCATCTTGTAATTTAATTCCTTTATTTTTATGTCAGAGTCTGACACAGACATATTGATCCAAACCAAAGCACTTTTATCCAAAACATTCTTTTCCACCAAATATTTGACCAAAATGTTTTTTGCATTTCTTGCTTCGTTAAAGAAGCTTTTGCCTCAGAAAGATCATATTTTCTGGCAAGCTGAAGCAATTCGTCTTTTTTTAAGAAGTCTAACTGTTCATGGGTAGGATTTGAAAGAAAAATCTCGACTTTTGATGACAATGTAAAAAAGCCTGGTGATTTCAGTAAAGATTTCTAAACTGTAAAATAAAAATTGGGATTTAAAAAATTCTGAAACTAGGGGAATTAAAATTTCAGAAAACTTTGTTTTCTGAAATATTTTAGCAAAATTCGTATCCCAAGGATGAGCGCCCAATTTTCTGTTACGAGTCTATGCTCTTAAAATTTGCAACAGAAAAGAGTGAAGACAACAAGCTTTATAAAATTTAACAAACAATTTATTTCCCTAGAATACTAAGTGAAAAATTAAGAAAAAATGGACTTACGGTTTTACGAATTAAATCCAAAAAGAATCCAAGAATTAAAATTAGAAGTCCTAGTAATACAAAGTCTTCAATGATACTGAGTTCGAATCCCGATGAAATCCGAAATTGAACTCGATGACATCTGTTGTGGTCAGAGAAGTGCTGCTGTGTCAACAGTCCTTTGTTGAATCACATACAATATTATTTTGAATTCAGTATAACTTCCAATAAATGTCTTCATCCAAGAATTTTGTAAGAGCACTTATGTATTTCCATGGAAAAGATTCACTTGAATTCAGTAACTTGAAGAAAATAAAAATTCAACCCAAACTGGTCACAACAAAAATACAACCTAACGTTTCAATTGTTTGGAACCCAACTAACAAACTTCTATCAAAAACAAGTTATACGCTAATTAAGAGGCAAAACAGATTCCCGGATGGGGGTCAAAAGTTCATTCTTCTGGAAAAAATAGAATGTTTTTATGCTACTTGTCACGAAGTCCAGGTATGACCCTGACTTAACATAATGATTCTTACTCTGAGAGAGATAAAAAATTTTTTTAAAAAGTTGTTTACCAAAATTGTCACTGATTTTGGAACGAGGTCAAGAACTAGATACAATGTTTCTATTATTAGTTGTTTATCAATGAAATAAAATAAATAAAAAAATAGTCAAACAGGTCAAACAGAACTGAACTCAATTTTGGACAAGGTCATGTCCAGTAAACAATGATACATTACAATAACATGTAATGAAATATTAAAAAAAATTTAAAACTAACAGACAATCAATTAAATTAAATATACATAACACCGTGGAGACTGTGCAAAGAAGTTTTTCATAATAATCTGAATGTACTTTACCTCAGACTCGACATTCTGGAGCGATGTCCAAAGCGAGAGCACTGGAGAAAAACTGTTGTTATATTTATTTCTGATGGATGGGGAGGTAGAACCTCTGACGAGTATGCGACCAAAAATAAAAAAAATAGAGACTTGTCAGTAATCTGTTACCAGGTGACATTGTGATGGTTGACCGAAGCTTCAACATAGAAGATGCAGTGTTATGAAGTTGAATTAGGCATTCCGAACTTTACACGAGGAAAATCAGTTAAATCACTCGAAGTTGAGACAAATGTGTTTGTTCTAAGTCACGTAGAACGTGTTATTGGTCCAGTGGCGGCACTAGGGTTGGTGTCATCCAGTGCGGTAACTCATGATGTCACTCCCATCGACCTCCTTCCTGCACAAAAATTCAAAAAGTTTATAGACAGTCATTTTGGTGTCACCCACTCTGATGGTATCACCCGGTGCGCTCCGCACCCCCCAAGTGACGCCACTGTATTGGGGTCTCGTTTTGTCAAACTTTCTAAGTTGCTAGGGCATCATCCCCATTGGATTTATTGAGTTGAGACACGTAGGAAATGTTAAAGCTATTGACAAGATTGTTAAAGCAGTTTGCTGTTAACAAATTCCTTCAGTTTTTCCGTCGGAGTGAAACAGTGAAATGCCATAAATTCTGCAGATTTGCTGAGCTTAAAATTATATATAATTGTATGTTATACTGGTATACCCATGTAAAATGTATAAATTTACAAATAAATTGCAGCGTATTCAATCTTTTTTTTCTTTTTAGTTGATAATAAAATATTTTACTCTTGGGGGCATACATCGATAATGATAGGGATACGTAACCGGCAAATATGTATTGTACGTGATCTAGAAAGCCAAGAATCCTGATTTTGGAAATCCTACCAAACATTCAATACTGCATATTTTATCCACTTTTAATATAGTACAATTTTAAATAAAAAGAACTTGTTTCATTTTCTCATTGCTGACTAGAACACCATCGCTTGTACTGATTTTTTTCTGAATATTTACCTACACATAAAATAAAAAAAATAAATGCCCAGCTTGTGCACGTCTAAACAACGTTTCTGCTGATTTGTATGTGTTTTCCTTGTTGAATAGTCGATAACTGGTGTCCTGTTCCATGTAATATGATCATGTGAATTTCTTAGATCCAACCATAGATATTTGTGATGAGCATACAACTTATATATATTACTAATCTCCTGGTGTTTTTGATATTCATCAAAACATATTGAAGACAATGTTTCAGCTGATTCTAGTTGAGTCAAGAACGAGCTTTGTTAATGCAGTATTCGCAACTACATCAAAATTCCTCTCTTGTATTGTAGTTATGAAAGAAACAAAGACCATTTCTACTAGAGGTGCCCAATATTACCGCTATACCTGTTTACTGCCGTATACTTTTCGGTGTACGTACCACGGTACTTTTTCAGAGTACAGGTACGTCGGTAATTTCCTTAAGTAAGGAATGTACGGAAATTCCCGAGGAATCTTGCTACGACTTTAATGATATTAACATAGTGTTTTCATTATTCGTAAAAAAATAGTTCAATAAATTAACTTTCTTTACATTATTTCTTTTTTCATAAAATGGTTATATATGTCCAAAAGTAATGGTGAATATTGCAAATATAATTTTATTTCATACCCATTTAATGTTACATGTATTACATATCAATTTAATAGTACATGGCTGATCTGGGGTGCGATACAGATGTTCAGTCTGTGATTCGCGGGGATAATGGGAGAGTACCAAAAGTAGCGACTAGCAGTGTGTGTGGAGAGAGAGAGAGAGAGAGAGAGAGAGAGAGAGAGAGAGAGAGAGAGAACAAGTACTTTCCTGTTGAAATCTTGTATTGAAGTTTTTAAAAATCCACACAAAGTAAGAAAGACTCAGGGAATCACAAGTCAAGAAGATTCAAGGCATGGTAAGAAATGCCCCACATCTGAAGAGACCTTTCCCCCTTGTTTAATTCAAAGAGACATTCAACAATACGAATCATCTAAAATACCGAACTTTGCTAAAATCCATTTTCGCTTCAAAGTTTCAAAAAGACGGTTTACGGAATTGTATTTTTAAGAAGCAAATTTATGTTGAAGAACTTTCAATTTGTCAAATTAATATGAATGAGGAATCGAATTTGTTTGGTAAATCTGAAGAAGAAACTGGCAAACAGTTGCAACATAAAGGTAGATGTAACACAGAGAGCTGCAGCTGTTTTGGATATGATACAAAGTTAGAAGAATTACATCTTTTTACAACATTGTTTTTGAGCCTTGGTCATTACTGGAACATACGCTGTGATATGTATATTTGTTTACATCTTAAATTCTGCTACTGTTGAAGTAGAAAATAAAGAGAAGAAAAAAAGAACAAATTTAAGATCAATGCATCGATAATATCTTGCAATGAAAACATAAAAGTAAAGATTTTGAAAGTGCTGTAAAAAAATTACTGGTCCAAACTTACGTTTCATTTGAGAAGTAAGGAAAAATCCACTTGTATATGATTGCAGTTAAAATCAATTCATATGACCCATACAACATTTTGAAAACATTCAAGGCTAAAGACTAAATCACCATCTCAGCAATGAAGACAGATTTATGATACAACATCACATTCGTCACATGGGGATTTTTCAGAGGTTGTTCAATACCTTTCATAAATATCCAAATAACTATTTCATCATTTTAAAGGTATACGTTATCAGAATTGTAAAGAATGTGCGACTGAAAAAAAGGGGTATGCAAAAAATACTAAACCACATAAGAGTTTCGTTCAGAGTCGGGGAAAGAACTCGTTTGGTACGGCGTATTCCTACGCTGCATCCAATTCTTTCTTTTCGCCCACTCTGAACAAAACACATATGTAATTTTTGACTATATACTTATGTTCCTTTACTTACATGTTTGACACGTATCACGTATGCAGTGTGGTGGCCAAATGGAAGGTTATGAAACATATTAAGACAAATCCAACTTTCTGAAAAATTTCGGATAAATATAGCAACAACAACAAAACAAATGTCATGTTTTAGTTATTTACTAGCGTATGTGATTTTGTTAAGTATATTGTTTTCCTTTGTAAGGCTGCAAATCATTCTACGATTTTCAGGAAAGTACTTGTTTCCTGTCTGAACTTTACGTAATGTTCTCGAGTCCACTAAATATTTTCTTGTTTGTTGAGTAATTGTGTTTTATGTTTGCTGTATTATTCCTATTATGCCAATAGTCTAGCTAGTAATCTGTTGGTTTCAGTATCAACATTTTCGATTTTTATCAATGGGCTCTCGAATGTCAGTACGATGTCTTTGACAGTATAAGCTTTAGTGTAAACTTAATCTTCCCATTTTAGTTAAAGCTTTTAGATTGCAGCTTATACAACAGTTAACATACACATAGCAAATTCATCTACTATAAGGTTTTGACCATTTAATTTTCGGGGTAGGGGTGGGAACGTGATTTTTTTTTAGAGCTGAAATATTTTTTCTTTTATATCAAGATAATTAATATTTTTCCAACAACATCATGGATACAATATTGTGTTACTTTGCTATAAATTAGAGCAAAATATTTTTTCCGACTATTGAAAGACAGAAATTAAACAAAATAGCGTCAGACCCCTGCCCGAGAACATTGAATTGTTAGTCCCTAATAAAACTGCGGTATACCATGGTACTTATCGCGGTACGTTCAGAAATACGGTGGTATACCACGGTACCAAATTTTTCGCGCTACCCAGCTCTACTATACTACATCAATACTGTTAGCTAATCAAACCTATGCCTGCTATTGGTACATCATCACTTTCAAGATTTGAATTTATTCGGAACACCAACGGATTTAATCCGGAATAATCTAGAACTTTTAGGACTATTTGTGATTCAATTTCCAATGCTGTAAATTCTTTTCTTTTTTAATTTTCAATTTGTATTCTAGGGAAAACAAAGCATTTGTTGAATTTTACAAAACTTTTTAGTCGTGATACTCGATACTCCTCCGTCTGACTGCCCACTGCTCTTTTGTAGAACAAAATAAATTCATCTTGTATTTTCATCACCAGGAACTGTGTATTTATTCTTTCAGCATTTCTCCAGTATTCAGCTGCTCCAGCTCCATCATTATAGCGTCGATTATATGTACTTAACACATCAGCTGGTCTTGGTTCTACAAGTCCATGAGATACAGTTTGATGTTGTTTTAGGTCCATTATAAATCACATATTTAATTTTTCCAATAATACATTCCCATTCATGATTATCAGTCGATGGAAGTATACACTGAGAAAACACCTTTCGTAGTTGAAAGTAAATGTGAAACTAGTAAATTGATTTTAAGAACTTGGATCAATGGCAGTACATTTCCCGTCTTGACGGTGTCACCAATACTGCCCAATTTATGTGACTAAGAAAAAAATTTCATATCACACTGTACTCTATATCTAATCATTATTTCAGCATTATCAAAGTTTAAAGTGTAATCATCAAAAACATCTATGGGTTTTTATGACAGGTGTCTGTTTTTGGTAGTATATCTTGATTTTTTAAAAAATTCATTTTCTATTCCGTTTTGTAAATAATGCCTTAAATTTAAAAAAAAAAATGATGGAGGACCACTTGTTACCTTGATGAGCTAGACTTTTTCACTCCAAGAATGACAAACATAAATGGTCAAGCCGTCATAAGCCAGCTTTACTTTACAAAAAAAACAAAAACAAAACAAAACAAAACAAAAAAACAACCAACAATAAACCCGAACAAAACAACAACAAAATCCAAACCTAGATTGTAAAGTTTCGTGGAGCTAGTTTTCTTTATACATAATTAAAAGTCGTAAATCACATTCCTAGATAAGTGCTTTTCGAAAATTGTGAGGTCACATTTTTGTGAGCTAGGGGTATTTACTTGTTTATTTTTTTAAATTAAAAACTCGTTAAAGTGGTTGAGTGAATCAGTATCGGTGATATATATCTGCTGATATTACATAAGACCTTAGACTTTGATTTAATTAGATATTCATTCTGTTATGTATATCTATATCATGTGTATTATTATCATGATTATAGTTTGTAAGGGTCATTTAGTCAATCATATTTTAAATACTAATTTTCTTTATGAATGGGTTTGTACTTTAAAGATTAACCAATTCTTGCAATCATAGTGTGTAAATTGATTCATAGTTTAAAGGCTGAATTGTACGCTTTCTGGCGTAAGCATGTTGATGTGACTTGACTTCAAGACATGAGTTTTTGAAAGGTCAGGAAGACCTAATTTCGGACTGGCTAGTACTAAAGCACCTGATATTATTAACGAGTTCGGATCATTCTATAATGATTATTCGATCTCTCGGTATTACGTCTTTGTTATCTATATAAGAAATAAGTTACGGAGAATCAGATATTCCTAGTATTAATATTAGTCTTGAAAAACATTTAGTTGTGTTTTCTTGAGGGGATTCGTTGATTTAATTCAGTCATTCATTGGAATTAAATTATGCTCGGACTTTTGGATTTAAAGCTTTATTAGAATCACTGTGAATTCGTTTAAAGACAATTTGTGATTATATCATTGTGATTTATCAGTACTATTGGTATATCAGTACAATAGTGAACATCATTCCAATACCACTGGAACTCATTTTGGACTACTCGATACTTTTGGACTTGATATTACATTTAGGATTATTTCGGATTTCATTCGCCATTCTGTAATTTTTATCCATTTTGTATTTTAGGGAAATAAGAAATACGTTATATTTTGAATTTTACAAAACTTGCTGGTTTTCGCCCTTTTTTGTTACTTAGTTTCAGACCATAGAGTCGTAACGATTCTTTTGTTAGTCTTTAACAATTGTGTAGAAAAATTTAGTCCAGCCTGTTTTTTTTTTTCTCATAAGTTGTTAATATTTTATTACTTCTTTAGCATACATTTATCTCAAGTACTCAACTGTTCCAGCTCCGTAATTAAGGTTTTGTTTATGCATAGTCAACACATAAGATCTGGTGCAAGATTTTTTTTTGTAATGACATTTAAGGTACAGAACATTCAACAGTAAGGACTGAAGGTACTTTGGTTAAGCGACATCATTATGATATGGTAGAAGAGCAATTGATATTTAAGTTAATTTGAGTAAATGCGCCTATATGACCATGTTGACATACATTGTAGTACCTGGCCACTATTGTCTAAAGTCCATAGCGATGAACAATTTTCGTCTGGATTATTTTTGATGATATTTAAGGAACAGAGCATTAAAAAATCAGGATTGAATAGACCTAGTTTAAGTAATTATGTTAATAAATTTTAGAATTACAGATCATATTTAACCTAAGATTTGTAAATGCGCCCATGTGAACACGATCGCATACATGTTTTCCCAAAACCCTTGTTTGTCTTTCCATTGTATTTTCATGCAGGCAAGGTAAAATTATTAATTACACTGTCTTTTCACAGCGTATAAGTTTTAGGTCGTTCTGATCATCTAGGCGTTCAGTACTGATTATTTCCGCAGTGGGTGTTTTTATTTAGAATTTGACTGCACATAACTTTAAATGATGTGAATTCACTTTATATTAGTGTTGCTTGGAAGATAAAAAAGTATAAACGCGCCGATAAATACATTGTTACGAATGTTTGGTCTTAAACTATGTAACAGAAAGAAAGTGAAATCAACAATTTGAGTAAAATTAAACAAATAGTGTATTTCCCCACAATACAAAGTGAAAATTAAAAAGACATTTACAGTACTGTGAATTAAATTTTAAATAATCCCAATTGTCCCGACATAAGTCCAAAAGTATGGAATATTCCAAATGTTGTACAATATTGATGAATATCTTGATGTATCACAATGATACGATCCAGAATGTCTTTGAATGAATCCTCAATAATCCCAAAGTAGTGTTTTAGTTCAATAGGTCAGTGAGCACTTTGTAATTTCAATGTATAATTGAAATAAATAATTCTTCTAAAGTTATATTTGAACACAACTATAAACTCTGAACGCAGAATCACAAAGACCGATATTAAAACAGGAATCAATAAATGTTCACCAAACATCTTTATATACGAACCCCACTTGACCTGCTACACAATACATTGTTCTGGAATTCCCAAATTTCAGATGGAAAATTCCACTAAATCTTTTGTCGATAAGTTCGCTTCCAGAACATTCTAAGCGGGTAAAAAAGGCCAGGCCTTGAACTTAAATTTTATTAAATATCTTATTTACCACTTATAATCATGGCAAAAATCAAGTAGGCACAACAGTTAATTACAGACAGAATTCAAGCACGAAATATAAATTAATTACACAGAACAACATCAATGTTAAATATGTGAACATTTTTGTACGAGGTCAAACAAGAGACACAGTAGTTAGGAGCCACTTCACATTGTGGTGTGAGACCAGAGCGCACTGCTCATTGAAAAGTTGGAATTCGAGGGTCTAGCAAACTTCAGTGACCTTAAACAGAGCCCTGTTTGCATGAAATCTATCGGAAGATGTGTCATCTTGTCATAATTTGCAAGTATAACATTCTTTATATCTTTAATTCGTTGACAGACGAGACGAAACAACAGAGTTGACGAAATGCTACCCTGTATTCGCTATTGGCATTGCTAGTCACATGACTACCCATGACATCAGCGGTCCAGTAGTCATGTGATACTCCAAAAGTTCCCTTTCCAATGTTATTGTACACAAATTCAAAAGTATGAAATGAAAGTCGCAAATTTTATATAAAAAGGAAATGACACATCATTTTCAACTTATTTATTCTGTGAACAAGGACCAGAAACGTGTCGATGTCGCAATAACCTGAAAAAGACCAGATTCATCACGCAGAGAGCAGATGTCAAATCTGTTGTCACTTGATACCAATAAAAACCACGTTGACATGTGCTCTAATCATCGTTACATGTCACGTACGATCATCCACTACATAAGCTACGAACGTTTATCTTTGTTGCTGCCTGTGCTGAGGACTCCAACTTTACGCATAAAGATATTAAATCATCACCAACAAAAGGTAGGTGTGTGTGTGTGTGTGTGTGTGTGTGATATGGATTTTTAACGTAGCTTTAAAACTTTTTCAGTCATATCGCTACGATGTCTGTAGTGTGACAGTTGTATAGTGATGTCTAGCACTGGGGCATCATGCCGCAGACATGTAGCATCATGTCCTACCCAGTCACATTATCCTGACAACAGGCCGACCAGTCTTAACACTAACCTCTTAATAATGAGGGACTAGCGAGGCAGTTGTGAGTACCAATTTTATATGTCTATGGTATAGCTCGGCCGATGTTCGAACCCGCGACTTTCCGCATCCGAGTCGGACGCTCTAATCACTAGTTCACCGGTGCGGTCCACAACGCAAGGTAACAATGTCCAACACATCAACGAAAGTGCCCATTTAACGAGCAATACGCGATTGTGCTTGGAGGAGAAACTTGGACTATAATCTGAATATACCTCCCCGTTTGTTTGTGCCCCACTTCCGATCTAAAATAACGAAAAGTACAAATGAGATAAAAGATGCTCATAACTTAATCAGTTCATTTATTGATTTATAATTTGAAACTTGATTATGCACCGTTATCGTCTCCGCTTTTCACTTCAAAGACGACCATGCTTGCTAGTCATTTCCAGTCTCTGGTCAAGTCCATTGTCAACGAAGTGTGTTGATATGTATATACATTGAAGGAAAATACTATGTCGTCTGCTTCCGATATTTACAATTTCGAATCAAGCAAAGGAAAAGAATGACAACTACAAATTTGCATTTCCCGTGGTTTTAACAAGTGGTGTAATTTCTGTGTTCATGTGTGCAAAGAGATATAACTGTAAACTCTCAGTATTATGATAATTTACGGAATTATCCTGAATTACCCTGCAGTTACCGAATAGGATGAACTACGTCACAAAGTTGTCTAAGGAAAAGAGACTCGCCCATGGTGTACGCAATATGGCTCTGTGTTAGTATTGAAAACCCGTTAAACATGAAAGGCGCGGAGGATGCTAGTGTTAGGGCCACTCTAGTAATACAGACAGGTTAGAAATTATAAATGAATGAATGAACTGACTAAGTTCTGTGTACTTTTTTAAAAAATTTTTTATAGCATTTAAGATTTCCGTTACTGAAATCGGTAGTGGGGTACAAACAAACGGGGAGGCATATCCAGACTGTAGTTCATTGAAACAGCTTGAATGATCATTTTCGGTCACAATGTCGAGAAAAATGTACTCGTGCTCGCAGCACACAATATTGTCATTTCATTCATTGATTTATAATTTCTAATCTGACTGTTGCTAGGTGGGTCCTGACACTATCATCTTGTCTGTTTCAAACCAAACGGAAGCTGAAGATACACACAACCGGACCGATTGCTCACTCAAAACCAGTTTCTAGAACGGTCCATTTTAGTAAAATCTGTGTCGTCTGCCTCTACTTTTTGCAATGTTTAGTTTTAATATGACTAACGAAGAGTTTATGTTCTTATAATTACTGATTTAAAAACGTTTTATGCAGACATTATGTATCTAGTGCGTTGGTGTGACCGTTTTGGGTTTAACTATGTATGTATTGAATTTGTACCTATAAGCATAAGAGAAAGTAAATGTGCAATTTATCTAGTTAAAAATATCAAATGCGTATATTGTGCATAATGAATAAAATAATAAATATCCTGTGCATATATGATAGTATGTATGTAAGTATAGATTGTATATATAATCACTCTTGCACATTTCGTTGGATAGTATGTGTGTGTGTGTGTGTGTGTGTGTGTGTGTGTGCGTGTGGATAGTAATAAAATAAAAAGCGGGTTTTGGATAGTAATAAAAAAGTTGGTGTCGGTTTGTATTTCAAATTTTTAACATTACCATTCGTGTTTAACCCCATAAACTTTCAACACTCAATTTCACCATGTTAAGTCCCTTTTTGTCTCCGTAAACTTCCAACTTTTTGCCCGTATAAACTTTCGACCATCAATTTTCCAATTTTAATTTTCCGTTTGCCGCCAATACATTTGTGTCACCATAATACAGTTCCAATGTTAAGCCTTAGGACATTTGTAACATAGAATATCCGATTGTCCCCCCCGGGTGCCTGTATAAGAATCATGTGTTACCCGCCTGGCCCATATCTCTACTCTGGATGTTCGTGTGTGTGTGTGTGCGTGTGCGTGTGTGTGTGTGTGTGTGTGTGTGTGTTGGATTGTAAAAAATAAAAAAGTAGGTTCCGAATGTGTGTGTGTGTGTGTGTGTGTGTGTGTGTGTGTGTGTGTGTTACGACTAAATGGTCTTAAAGTAAGTAACAGGAAAGAGCGAAATCCAACAAGTTTTATAAAATTCAACCAATAGTTTTTTTCTCATGAATACTAAGTGAAAATTTTAAACGAACTTATAGTATTGTGAAATAAATCACAAATAGTCCAAAAAGTTATATCACAAGTCTAAATTTATGAAGTTCCAATTGAATTCCAGCGGTATTCCAAATAAATTCCAATACGCGATGTGTTAACCGTCTTTTGATGTATCACAATAATATAATCCAAAATGTCCTTGTCTGAATTCACTATCATTCCAGATTAAAGTTTTAGTCCAAGAATATTATTGAGGACTTTCTAATTCCAATGAATAAAAATTTGAACAAATAAGTCCAACCAAAGTAAAAACTGAACTCAACAATATGACTAATTCTGCTTCAAATGTTAAGGCAAGAATGAATAATTTTTCAAGTAAAACACATTATATACAAGCTAAGACACAATGATAGAGTCAGGATGTAGGCCAGCCTCCTCTATAAAATATTCAAAGTTGTTAACAAGTTTAGGAATTTCCAAGTGAAATACATAATGTCATAGACTCAGATTCAAGTAAACATGTTTACCATTAATAATGATCTGAATATTTAATCCATAATCATATATAAATATTCTGCTATAATATTATGTTATTTACAAAATGAATGTCCCTGGTCAGGTAAACCATGAACTTGATTTTGGACATCAGGTCAGGGCCGCATCAGTGGTCCTTTTGCCAAGTAGTCCCTAATAAAATATAATTGTGTATCTCCATATTAACCATTTGTGAGAGGGACTAACATTTTTATACAATGGAATAATTAAGAGGGATTGTTCCATGATCTGGAGACACCTTTTATTGTAACCTTGATGGTAAGCATGGTGTAGAGTTACATGCGAAATGAGGATTTAAAAAAAATCATGATTTGACAGACCTTGGGATGGTAGAGTAGGATAATAGTTCCCTGAATTTGGTGTTTGAGTTGTATTTATATTTCCACGGCGTGAAGTACTGGCGCTACGTTATGGAAAGCTAATAAGGAGAAACCATGAAGCTGTGAAGCTGTCATGCAGTTGTGAAGAAATGATGCAAATATGAAGTTGTAGTCAATGAGCGATGAGAGGAAAATTATTTATTGTCTGGGCACGTTGTTAGAATTTTCAGTAGACAACGGTTGTTGTCGAGAAGTCATTAAATAAGAGGAAAACAAGTGACTTCTATCAGAATTCACGCGACGGCTTGATCCGCTCGGTCAAGAAACCCGTTTGGCTCATTGCAATATTATTACTGTATTATCACATTTAATCGATGGATGTCACAGGAAAATAAGAACAAGTAATTAATGTCTTTTATACGGTTGACTTTTAATTTTCATCAGTTCTGATTTGGAAAACTTTCTTTGGTAGGAAGTATAAAACTGTACAGTTCTAACGAAGTGTATACTGACTGAGATCTCTAATTCATGAACTTTCTTGGAAATTTATATTTTCTGTCCTGGAAATATGACAAGTGTTGCTATTACTAGTGCAATGATACGCTACAGGGAAATCGTCTTGTGGAATAACGTATGGGCTGCTGAATGAACCACTCTGATTCGTAAGTGCAGGAATTTTAATTTCTTTACAATATTTGATTCAGCTGGGGCTGGTTGGGTGTGTTTGACAAATTTTGAAGAACGCAGGTTTGATATAACACATTTCTGGTTGTTGCCTTCTTTGCGGTAGATTTAGAAAGAGTTTGGAGTTTTATAGCTAGTCATGTGTATAGTCTGTGTGTCTGGACAATGTTTTCTGTTAAAGTTCGTTCCACACAGCATCGCCAATTTTATTCTGTCTGCAACTCAGTAAATTGTCTGGTCAGCGTCATTAAATGTGGCTAAAAGTACCTAATTCGTTTCCCATGAAGTATTTAAAACGAATTATGCACTTTTAGCTACATTTAATGACGCTGACCTGAAAAAGGACTGAATTACAGATAGGATAAACTTCGCCATGTGGAAAGAGCCAGCATAATGCCAAATAGCTGGACTTCGTGTGCATGTATGTGTGTATCTCTCTCAAAAGATGTTTTGTATGGTGTGTTATCAAAGCTGGAGAGACCTTAAGCTGCTTTGAATTCATATCTTTTTGTTAAATTTCCGTTGTAATTTGATTTTATAACAACTCCGTCAGGTAGAGTTTCTTCTTTTTAAAAATGGTACCAGCGCGTGGACACCATGCCTGAGACAACCTGGCCAAGACAACCAGACTGAGATAAGAAAAGTAAGGTTAGAAATACAGCTAGATTTCTCTGTCGCATTGGTGAGAACTTTAAATCCCTGATGAAACTTAATAATGTTTCACATGGTCCGAATCAGCCCATAATTTGGGCCAACTCAGCCCAGAATTTGTACCGAGTTACCACTTTAACTTGTATCTGTTTTATGAAGTTTAACTGGACATGAATTCCTTTAAATATCGCTTATTTTTTATTATATTGATGCTTGAGCCATCATTTGTCAGGTCAATCCATTTCAATTAGAATAATTTTTAATTTGTTTTTATTTCATCAAAATACATGATCAGGTGATCTTTCATTATGATCACTGGCACCTTGTTGCTCAACGTTATATATTCCAATGAAAAGATCTCTATTGCATGCTAAGCTATGAATTACTGGATTTTCCAAGTAACATAAAAGTAATAATTTACTACAGTGAATTACGAGAAATAATTTACTGCCGCGTTAATAACAAGATAAGCGTGAAATTCAAACCTATCTTTAGATGCTTACGTGATCGTGTGGTAAAATGGCTGCCACGCGGTAAAGGAGACTCCATTTAAAATCAACAAAGCGCGAAGAATTATTTTCTTAATGACATATTTTACATTAAATTGGGTAAGAGAATTCATAATTTCGACATGACATCATCCCTGGCATTCAACCAAACAAACGCCGCTCTCTGACTCACTCGAATAGGTGATTGACTCAGTTTTTATCATTTTAGACTGTTGTCTTTGATAGCGAAGAAATCGTTCTAGCCTGCTATTGTCGTTTTAAAGCTAAATAGTTATAACCAATAATATATTCATATATATACCCAAGATGTTCCATGGTTCATTTTGAGAAATTTTATGATGACGAAATTATACACTCGTAAGGCAACATGCGGCATAAGATCTGAGTAAACCACGTGTTTTCCCCTACCGAAACCGGGTGTCAAGCCAGTTGTAGTGCTTCTGTCGAAATATTTATTATGTAACTTATATTTTGTCTGAATAATCACAAATCACAGCAGAACATCAACGGTAAACCGCGGGCATCGTGGTGAATTCAATAAAGAAATCTTCAATCTATTAAGCATAAAATAAAAAGTTGCTTGCTATCGAGTGAATAACGGATATATTTCATCTCGTGGGCGAAAAACTTAAGTATTTTAATGAGTTTTTCACCCACTCTGTCAACTATATCTGTTTGCCACTCGTGAAAATGCACCAGTTTTTCAACCCCAAGATGAAACATATCCGTTATTCACTCGTCGCAAGCAATTATCCTCTATTCAAGTAGCATAGTCTGGTTACCTGCTTTATATGCTCCTTGCATCGCACTCCGCTATGGGTGCAAGGGACAGTTTTATGCTGTTGTTGTTGTTGTTGTTGTAGGAGTTAACGCTATTTTTCAGCACAAGATAGGCTATACATGGCGGCCAGTATAACTGGTGGAGTAAGAACCCTGGAAAGCCCCGGGAAGAACCACTGACCCAAGAGAAGTTACTGGCAAGCTTTCTCACGTACCCACGTTAGCCGAACCTGAGACTCGAATCCACGCAGACAGAGGTGAGATAGATGTGATCCGAAACGGTGAGCGCTTTAGACCACTCGGCCACACGGGGCACCCAGTTTTTATGCAGAAATTTAATGCCACATTAACCTGCCTAATAAAAAATCATAAAAATAAAATAAACAAGTGCGGTAAAAAATGTCCATATTTTTTGATCATCATCATCATCAAACCCTTAACCCAAGAGGTCGCTGGGGCACCACAGTTGACTTTACAACCAATTCTCTCCATCTTTCCCTGTTCTCTACTGCCCTTTGGGAATCTCCAAATCCAATGCCTGTCCACTCCTTAATGTTGTCTTCCCACCTCTTTTTTTGTCTGCCTCTTCTTCTGCACCCTCGCACTGTGCCTTGCAAGATTGTTTTTGCCAGTCCAGATGATCTTGAGACATGACCGTACCGCTTGAGTTTACGCTTTTCTTTACAGTGGTCAAGAGATATTCATAGGATCCGATGGCTCGTTGGATCCTGTTGTGGACTTCTTCGTTGGTTACATGGTCAATGTATGAGATCTGATGTGAGCGTCCATGTTTCACTAGCATACAAAATAGATGGATATGACAATCGAGCGCATCAGTCTTATTTTGGAACCAAAAGCAACGTTGGTATCTTTCCATATTGATCTCAACCTTGTTATTGCTGCCATTGTATGGGCAATCCTGCAAAGTAGTTCTGGTTTGGAGCCCTCATCTGGAACAATTGATCCCAAGTACTTGAAGCTTGTGACTCTTTCCAGCGTCTGTTCACTGGTCTTTATTTCTGCACTGATGCCGTTGGTGTTGTTTGTCATCATTATTTTTTTTTGGTGCTAATCTCCATACCGTATGATGTGGAGGTTGTTTCGATGCGCTCAACCAAGTCAGCCAGTTCTTTTTCATCTCCTGCTAAACCATCAATATCATCTGCGAAGCGAAGCTTGGTGATTATTCTTCCTCCGATGCTGTGACAGTGCCCTTGTGGTCATGCAAAGCATCCTCCATGAGCCTTTCTAGGAAAATGTTGAAGAGTGTAGGTGACGGTATACACCCGTCTGACTCCAGCTGTTTTTCGAAACCAATCTCCTCTGCTGTCATTGATGAGGACAGCACTGGTGGCTTTGTCATAGAGGTGCTCAACAACCTGCACCAGGTTTGAGCTGTTGTTGTACTTCCTCATAGTTGCCCATAAGACCGCATGCCATACCCTATCAAAGGCCTTTTTGAAATCTATAAAGACCTGGTATAGATTCTGTTGATGCTGAAGGTATTTCTCGCAAAGGAGTCTGAGATTGAAGATTTGTTCTGTGGTGCTTCTTCCTGCTTGGAAGCCTGCTCTTCATCAGTAATTTTCTCTGTTTAAGGCTTTAGTCTGTTGAGATTATCTTCAGCATGACTTTGCAAGGGTGACTGATCAGACTGATGGTTCTATAGTTTTGGCATAGCTGTAGGTGTCTTTTCTTGGGGAACACGATGACCAAGGATTGAATCCATGTGGTGGGCCATTCTCCTGTCCGCCATATCTTGCTGCAGATTGTTGTCAGGACTGTGACTATCTCTTCTCCTCCTGCTTGAATGAGCTCTGCTGGTATGTTGTCAACACCAGCTGACTTTCCTTTCTTTAGTGACCTAACTGCAATTTCTACTTCTTCACGAAGAATGGGGTTTATCATCAATTTCTTCTCCCTGAGGCAATTTAGTACTGCTGGATCTCCTTGGGTCTTATGACTGTACAATTCTGAGCAGTATTCTGTCCATCGCTTGAGGATCTCTTGGCCTTCTGTGAGGCATTTTCCTGATTTGTCTTGGATTGTGGTTGTTTTCCCTTGTTTATGGGTTGTGAGATCTTTCACTATTTGATACGCCATGTTGCTATCATTTCTACTCAGACTGTCTTCGATTTTGCAGCATTGTCTTTCTATCCAGGATTCCTTTGCCTTTTTCACGCTTTTCCTGATCGTGTTGTTTATCTCTCTGTATTTTATAGCTCCTTCATGATATCCTTTTCCCTTTTTCAGTTCTCTTCTTTTGTCGCATAGTTCAAGGATATCTGTTGTGACCCAATGTTTTTTTGTTCGACGATATTTGCCAATGATCTCGCTAGCTGTGCTAGTCACAGCTGTGTTGAATGTGGTTGTTATGGACTCGACGTCGGTGTCTTGGCTGTCCAGGGTTATCAAAGGTGGAAATTTACCACCTATCATTGCTTGGAAGGCTTCTTCGACGTTTGCATGTTTCAGTTTTCAAGGTCAAATCTGATTCTTGGTTGGCTAGGTTTTTTGATCATTTTCAGGTGGAGGCGAAACGTTGTCATTAATAAATCATGGTCACTTCCAATGTCTGCTTCTGGAAAGCTTCATGTTTTTTTTTTTTATTTTTTTTTATTTTTATAGCTATATTAAAACGAAGCATAAGAATATTATTGGTTTGACCAGAGAAGTCAGTGGCAGTTCTTAGCAAATAAGTTTATGCACCCAACCCCAAATTTATACCGGCATTTTTCACGTCCGAAGGTCATTTTTGACATTATGTGATGCTCACAGTGCGAACGCAAGCCCTTTTCCTATGTGATAATTCTGCAAAACATTGTATACTAAACAGGTTGATGAAATTCAAAATAGTTGCTATCCAAGCCGTTTTTGAGATATTCTACTTTCCCTGAACCCACACACAGGTGCCCGACGCGAGCTTGATGCTGAAAAAAAAAAAGAAAAAAAAAAAGGGCAATAATCTGAAGGGGAAAAAAAAAAAAAAAAAAATCATACTCATACCGAAAGACAAATTACCTCAGTTTACCCCCATGGCCTATTCTGACAGGACCCTGTCTATCATTCTATAAAAGAGATTTATAGTATGATAACAGGGACCTATGTCAGAACGGGTTATAGGAGTAATCTGAGGTAATTCTGTCACTCAGTGTGATTTGTTTCCCTTCAGATTATTGCTTTTTTTCAACATCATGCTCGCGTCGAGCACCTATGAACCGACAGGTTAAACAGCTATGGGTGGCTTTCTCTTCTACCTAGCCGACTGATGGTATTTCACGGTCTTCATACTGTGAAGTAACACGCCTCATATCAGTTTCAAGAACAACACAAGCCAGGAACACCTAGTTCACAAATGTATCCATATCTTTAAATTAGGAAACAATAATAGCTGAAAAAGTCACACCATAGCCTGAATTAAGAAATTTGACAGGGGCCAATTTACGAAGCTATCCCGTGCCAACCTATGTGAATACATGTATACAGCGGAGTACAAACGCAACAAAGCGCGGAACCAGACTAAAATTCTGAGAGCGTTGCTTCGAAGAATTCGTGTTAAGTGGTTATGGTTACTAAGGAAGTAAATTATACTAGTCAGTAAGTGATCAAGTAAGTACTTGTAAGAATTAACATTAGATTCGCTCATAAGAGAGGGACATACAGACAGTCAGCACAAAGGTGTGAAAAACCCCACAGTTCGCAAGGTAATTTAAGCGATTTGAATACACAATTTAACCGTCTAGGACGATGAGTCTATGCAGGTGAGATGGAAAATCCCTTCAGTTCTGGGAGCTCGAGTCGAAATCCAGTTGTTTGCGTGACCGAAAAACAGGCAAATATTATTATATGGTGCCACGGTACCAATTGTATTTTTTCCTCCTTCACAGACTGCCTAATGTTAACATTCGGTGAAATAAATATAATTCCTATCCTACTTTAGCGTGCGTGTCACACTGTCATAGAGAGAGATATGGTTGTTTTCACAGATGTCACGATTGTGTACGCAAATACCCACAATGCAAAGTGCGCGTACCTTGCGCCGCCATTTTGAGTCTCTAACAAACATTTATCGACACGAGTTATCATGTATATTCAAGATAAAAGTCTGATTTAATTATCGATAAGGATGTTTACTTAATCGAAATGATACATGGATTATGCTTGAAATTATGTACCCCTATAGCACGAAAACAAAAATAAAACTGTTAAGTTCCCTGGTGTATATCGAAAGACAGAAGAGTGAAGTTGAATCGTAATCGTGCATATTGGTATCAAATATAACCAGTTATTTTTTTTTTTTTTTTTTTTTTAAACAGACAATATTGTCTTTTTTTAAAAATAGTTTGTATGATGTCCCTAAACTTGTCACCTTGAAAGAGTATTTCCGGACAAGTATCTTCGGGATACAATAACAGTTACGGAAATTAAAGTTCGTAGCATGTGTATTATGCCAGAACTTTAATGAACAAATACTTTTCGCGAAAACATGTGCTTGTGCCAAAGACAGCTGACAAACCAATTTTAGTAAGTACGGTCAAATATTGTATTTGTGGTGGAGATGATGGACGTCGGATGATACTGAATGTAAGCGATAACCGTTTTAAGAAGTTTCATCTTCAGTGTATTAAAACGAAACATTTGCATAACGGAGCATGACTTTGTACAGAACGTCAAAACCGATTATTCTTGAAATTGAAATGCTTTTAGAAATATGATATGTTAACGATTGGTTTTTTAATTTGAACTATAACTAAATGATTGATTTCAGCCCATGTAAATTGAAAATCATTACATGTTTCTACTTGTGTGTGTATCCATTTGTTTATGGTCTGTTTATTGATTGATCTATTTGTTTATGAAAGAATAACGAAGATGGTTGAAATGTCAATGTTTTACTTGAAGAAAAAAGGGGAAAGTCAAGCATTTGGTCTCGTGCGGTTGACATGCACAACAGAATGTGATGTATTATTATATCCTTACGCACAATATGAGACTTGCCTTGATAATTATGTGGGAAGAACAATGTTGTTAAGTACCGATTTGAGACTCAAAATGGCGGTTATGGAAGTACACACGTTTTGTGACGTCACGTGAAAACTACGGATTAGATTTAACCGGGTAAGGGGGCGCTCACCAGTTATTGTATACTTTTGAGAGAGTGACGTATGGAAGGTGAAGTTGTTTGCATCTAAAACATGCACAGTGGAGAGAATGTTGGCCGACTTTTATCCTACTTTGATGTAATGTGACTGACATTTCTTTGGATATTGTACTTTTGGAAATTTTAAATGATCTTAGCACATTGCTAACTAAAATGACTGCTCCCTTGTGCTCCAAAAATCAGTCTGAATTTGTCTAAAGTACACTATTCTTAGCAGCTATTAAAATTGGGAAAATGAATTTTGCCAGATTAGACAATGCCAACTTCTGAAAGTGCAATGAATGAATTACCAGATATATAAAACCAAATATGTAAAATGTAAAAAAGGTTATCAGCTCTTTTTTTTACAATTTACCTCTGAAGTTCAGGAAGTGAAAATGACCAAGTGGAGCTAGACCTTTTTGAAAGGTGCACATCTGGAGTAAGGCCAAGCTGTATACTCTATAACCCATATTACAGCTATCAATCATACACCAAAATAAAGGGAATTAAAGGTTCTTTGAAAAATACCTAAGATATACAAGGTCTTTTTTAAATCGCCAGTATAACTAGTGAGGAAAGCCATGGAAATTCTTTTTCTTTAAAATTCTAAAAATACGAAACTGTAGAGTGCCACCTAAGCCATTGATATAAGAGAGATAACTCTGCTCATGACAAAGGTAAGAGTTATCCTGTTACAATAGGTATATATTTTCATTGATATGTGTCATATTTTTAAGCAAATTATACAAATAACAAAATAAGATCTAGATACGAATTAAAATAATCTCACATGTTGCCAAGAGACTAAATTTTTATTTAAGCCTGACAGAAACTAAACCTCCAATAATGCATCAAGCACAGGTATTTTTTGTTTTTTTACTTCTTAATACATGCACAATGTTCCCTATACATTAAGCTACACCCCCTGGGGTAGTTCACTTGGTATCAGTATACCATATGTGTTATGTTATGTGCATCATTTGCAACTTCTCGGTCTTTTCTATGAATAATATCTGGTGTCATTGACACCTCAGCAATAAAGATAGGCAACTGTTTCGAGTGAATTTAATATCATCAGTCATTCTCTGGGTGAGGACTTAAGCAGGCTGATTTTGCACATACATATACATTAGTTGTATATTTATGGGTAATTTTTTGCACTTAGTTCAGGTTTCTTGCACGTTGCATATAAAGTGTTCATAAAACTTGGTGAGAGGATGCTTGTTGATATCACTGTGATCTATATTTCACGATTTACTGGCATGCCTAAATTTGTGTTTTAAGTTCATTTCTTAAACTTGGTTAATGCTAAAATCATCAAATGGTATGATTATATGCACCTCTATTATTATATTATTAGCGTCACACTCGTTGAACAGAAATAGATTACATTGACTAACATTTAAAATCTTACTATATATATATATATATATATATATATATATATATATATAGATATATATATATATATATATAGATATATATATGAAATGATGAAAATTATCACAAAAGTAGGTCACTGATAAATATTATATGCTTTACTGACTTTAGTTGAATTTTATACTCTTTATGCTTGAATTGTTAGTGTAGACAATCATTTGCACAATACCTGTACAGTAAAAGGTTACTGTGCTATACATTTCACATTTATTTGTTTAGGTCAGGTTTTTGCATTTAGCTCATGATGACACAGAATTGTGCATGTTGTGTACATACTGCCATATCTAGAATCATGATGACACAGAATTGTGCATGTTGTGTACATGCTGCCATATCTAGAATCATGATGACACAGAATTGTGCATGTTTTGTACATATTGCCATATCTAGAATCATGATGACAGAATTTTGCATGTTGTGTACATACTGCCATATCTAGAATCATGATGACACAGAATTGTGCATGTTGTGTACATACTGCCATATCTAGAATCGTGATGCTTGACAAGAGGATGCATCATCTTTTTTCAGCAGTGGATCATATTTTATGCATCACCAGCTTGCGTTATTTATTGTGTTTGAGGTTAATATCTAAGGTACTATTCATTCTAGGATTGTGCAATTGATGATGATATGTTTCTCAGTAACAGTACTAAATCCTTTCCAGAAAAGAAGCTTATTGTGACCAATATTTTATCTTTTACTGGCTTTGATTACTGGCTTTGGTTAACTTTTGGCATTTAACTCATGACCATAGCTACATGCATACTACCCTGTGTTCAACATAAAAATGAGGAGGTGCCTCTTGATATGCTGTGTATCCTTATTGCAAAAAAGAGGTCCATGTGACCTGTATTTCATTCTCAGTAACTTTGCTGAAATTTTGAACTTAAAGTTACTATTTTTGTTGCTGCTTATGTTTAAATCATGAAACTTGATAATTGTATGTATCTGACTTAGTGCTGCACCTTTACAACCAAAGGTACAGTAACCTACATTTTATGCTTACCTACATAGGTTATAGATTTGTTTTTATCTCATGACTACATAGACTCTTCCTTTATATATACATTCTAGCCTACAAAGAAGCCCCTTTCTGACCAGTGGAATTAAAAGTAGCAATAAACCTGTTTATACAGTGGCAAACTTTCCATATTAATTTATGTACATTTTATATTATGATAGGTTATCCTCAGCAGGTTAACTGTGTATTGTATGTATGAATGAGTACAGGAATGATGTAAGTGGACTGCTTGCTTTTCATGTGAGGCATAATATGTTGGTTGGTTGATTGTTTTATTGGTTATATGAAGCTGATGGAATGGAATCTAATTGTCTTTTCCCAAGAACATACAGAGACAGCCAACTTGGGTGGGTATACATGTAGAATCACAATCCATGGATTATCAGTCCAACACTCTACTCTGAGCTCCTTAGATGTAGTGACTATCCAAGGTAATTGCTGATGCATGAATTATGATTCTGATACTGTCAAACCAAGGTAAATCAAAGTCTATGGTTTTCATCCAGTAACATCTAGTTTTTAGTTGTGGATACTGATAATAGCTTCTAAAACAAATTTTAAGAACAGTAAAATATAAAAATATAAGTCATCCCTGATTTTTAGGTGGTATGTGTATCATCATCTGTTTCTTTCCACTCTTGAGTCCATACATCTGATTCAGTTTCAATCAAACTTGTTATATGGGTTTATATCCTCATAATCTTTGATGATTTTATATCCAGGTTGTTACATAGTCTTGTATAATCAAGATGTTAGACAAGTTTGAGTATGAGCAAGATCCATGCATATTAATGACATTATCACTATTTTGGTTGGCTGAGCTTGTTACCACTGTGTAGACCAAGTTCCACTTGGATTTCTGTAATAGATGAAATCAGTGCATATTAATGGTATGAATTGGATCTGACTGGCTGAACTTGTTACCTCTAAATCTAGTCAGGGCCATACTGTCCAGTTTCCATAAAAGGTAAATGGGTTTATATCATGAAGAAGTTGGATGACATTATCTTTGGCGGAGTTTTTACTTCCTAACATTGTAATATCAGTATGAAATAATATTTTGCAAGATGGTTTGCATATGATGTAAACTTATATCTGTAATGCTAAGTAAGCCTGCTTAGTGAAATGGTCAACAGGTAACTTAGGTAATTGAGTGATATTAAGTTCACTTTTTAAATTACCTCTGTTTTGATATAATAGAAAAGAATGTTCATTTTATTGTTTTATCTCTTATGTCCTGACAGTATGTATGTACGTATGTATGTATGTATGTATGTATGTATGTATGGATATATAATGCTGATTAAAAGTTAAGGTCTATAAAGATTTGCAAAATCATTGTTAGAAAAGTGGCAAACTTTTTGTTGTCTGTAATGTTTAACATGGCTACTGGAGACTACGGATAACTATATAGAAGTGAGCTATGTAAATGTTAACTCTTTTTTTGTCTTTGGGCTCATTAAGAGCCAGTATGCATCTTTGTCTGTTAATACTTGTTGTAAGAAGAATGCTTCTATGTTCCATTAACAGATTTTTCCCCTAAAATGTAACACGGTATCTCAGGATGTTACTTGTATGTTTCTGGTGCAGTTTAAGTTGGTCTATAGTCAGCTGGAAGATTCCAGTGTCAGGAGCTGACTTAGATATTTCTCTTAATGTGCTTCAGTATTGAGGTAAGAAGGGTTTGTTTTGTTTAAATTAATGAATTTTCTGTCTTTAATTAAAAAATATTATTTTAACTGGAAATTCTGGGGTTGGGGGTCAGCAGAATATTCTCCACCCCGTGAACCTCAGCCTTTTAATATGCCTCTCCTGTGGCATAGTTTTCAAGGAAAAGTTGATTTTATAATCTTTGTTTAAATTCACCAGAAGATATTTGTGCAGACTTAGGCCCTAATGTGAGCCATGTTGATGGAGGACAGTCTTGTTGCAACCCGTAATTTAACTCTTATTCTACACTAACACTTAAAAGAGGATTCAGCCACATGGTACATGAAGAATGCATTGACTGAGAGAATTTTTCTGTCAGACTTATTTTTAACTGCCTAGTAATGTCTCACACATCATCAAGTAAGACATTTTTTTAAGTAGTTCTGTGGAATAATAGAATCTTTTCTTGGCTGGCTATTTTAACTGATATTGTGCATTTAATATGAAAAAAGAATGTCTTTTTTTCAGGAAGCAGAAAGAGATGTAAAGACCTTGATTAAGTAGGATCTAGTCAAGTTGCAAAATGGGAGTAAGGGACAGCAAGCCAACAGGTGAGCATGCCAAATTGCCATAAGTAATTCCAATGACCAGATCATTCCTATGGAGAGTTAATAAGTAGCATAGTATGTCTAAATAAATTTTTCTCAGAACTGCAGAACATAATGTTAATTTGACAAAGTTTTACAGAGTGCAGCCTGGCATTAAGACTTTTAATTTCTGTACACAAAGGATACCAATCTGCCATAAAATATAGCTGCAGTTATTATAAATAGAAATATAGTAAACTTATAATATAGTGAAGCCTAGAGAATCCTTGTATAAAATTGTTATACATGTATTGGAATCATGTTATAATCAAAGGTAAAATATTGTGTAATGTATTTATTGCATATTTCATTATAAATGGAGTTTAGCTTTGAACAACTAGTACCAAAAGAGAGCACTAATCAGAATTTGAGAAAATTCCAGAAATCATACTTCAAGGCCTTTCCTGATTTATTTTTTGTGTTTTTACTAATGATACCAATCCATAAAATATTGATATGTTGACTCAGATTTTGGCTGACCAATATTGCATTTGGCTGTTGTGACAATGCACATATCAGCCCCATGAATCATCATGGACCCATTTTGGTCTCTTTGACTGTTGAAATTTACTGAACTCTGATTGGTAAATTATTATCTTTATCGAAGTAGCAGGTGTATTTTATATATGGGACAAGGCTCATAATATGGATACCCCATAAATCTTTATAATTTACATTACATCAATGGGGCATAAATATATTAATGAGATATCAATATAGTGTGTTGCATTTATCATATCCCTGCCTACATTCACGTTTTGGGCTTTGCTTTCATATGTATATTTTCCCCTGTATTTTCAGTTTCTAAATAGTTAAAAAGAAATTGAATGCATTTAAATTAAGGGTTGAACAACAAACAAGTATTGATGATCTTTATATTTTGATGAACATAGTCAGTCTTTTTTGTAGCTCTGCTGGACATATAGACCAAAAGAATTTATGGGATTGCATGTTGTCTGTGGTCTATATGTCTATTAGCACAAGTTTATTATAACTTATCCTAAATGACTTGGAAGCTTGCTTTGAACTTCACACACACATTCATTCCAATGTTCAAGTTTTTTTTAATCCTGAATGAAAATAGTGCTGTTTTGACATCCAGTATGGCCTCCATAGTGACCACCTTGACAATCTTGTTATCACTACTCCTTCAGAACAGAAAGTTGTATCATCATGGGGATTCACCAGAAGACTTAATTATGATGTCTTGTCAATTCTCAGTACAAGTGGTGGTGATCAGAATTCCAATATGGCCTTGACATGGGGTTTCTACCAGAAGACTTCTTATGATATCTGGTTGGTTCTAAATTAAACTTGTGCAGATCAGATCTGATTTCTGATATGGCCACCATTTTGGCCATTTTGAAAATCTTGTTATTGCTCTACCCCACCTCGATTGATAATTATATAAGCATGGGTGTCCAGCAGAATACTCCTTATTATATCTAGTTAGTTCGAAATTAAAATGGTGCTGATCTAACTGCCTTTAATGCCATCATGGTAGAAAGTTTGAAAGTCTTGTTACTGCTATTGATCATCTTTGAGGGACAATCATATTGACGAAGGGTTTTCACCAAAATACTTTTCATGATGTTTAGCTGGTCATAAATTCAGATGGTACTGATCTGAAGTCCAGTATGGCCACTATGGCAGCCACATTGTAAACCTTCTTATAGCTGCTCCTTCTGAATAGATGCTCATATTCACATGGGATTTTCACCAAGAAAATTTAATGATCTTTGGTTGGTCCTTAAAGAAAATAGTGCTGGTCTTACATCAGATATGGCTGTCACACTGGCTAATGTAAAAATCTTGAATTTGACAAAAAATATCAGAGATGCTTTAGACACTCAGCAGTTAAAAAGAAGAAATAGTCATATCTTGAATTAATAGAAATTGTCAGTCCCATCATGAGACTTTTGTTCTGTTTAAAATTAGGTTCTTTGCAATCCTTCTTTATTTTTTACAGATGAAAAGTTCAGCCTTCACTGTACAGGACAAAAGATAGTATTTAATAGGGATCTTGCATTGTTTACTGGTAGCAAAGAAAATGAAGTAGACATCACATCTATAAATAGTCATAAGGTTGGGCCAGGAACATGGACCATTACCTTGGAGGCCCGAGGCACGGGTGTCATCAAAATTGGACTCAGTGAAAATGATCCAGCAATGTCTTCAGTGGCAGCAGTGTCAAAGATTATTGAGTTTGAAGATGCATTTGATGCAAGGAAAGACAATTGCAAAAGGTCCCTTAGTGTTGATGCATTGAATACACTTATTTATTCTGATGGCACACGAAATCTTCAGACACATAGTCTTGTGACAGATAAACCAGTCTGGCTTTTTGTTATGATTGTCTATGGAGATGTGGCGATATCTGTCTGTGATGGTAAATATTCTTTAAAATTTGAATTTTCAATTTGCAAATTACATGTAATGCCTGTTTATCATATAAGTGACTCTTTAGTGCAGTATTGGTCAAAGATTGAAGTTTTAAGCATCCAAAATTATGTGGGGATTAGGCACTAAACATTATGGAGTATCTAATTTTATGATCTATCATATTTTGCTTTGTAGTTATTAGGGTCAGGGAATGTTCTTTGTCACCATTTGTGCCATGGGTCTTGCCACTTATTGGATCCTTGTGCCAAGAAGTAGCATACAGTTTAGTAATAATTTTGTTAATCACTTACATTTGAACAACACTTCACCTAGTTCATATATATTTGGAATCTAGCATTTTACTTTAGTCCTCATGAGCTACTGTCAGAAGTCATAATCTTTGATAAGCCCAAGGGTCAAAGTTTTTGTTTTTCTTCTGGGGCATATTAATGAGATCTTTAAAGGTGTGCCATGTTATAGGTTTGTCCATTTTGTACTAAAGAATATTGAACGCAATGCCATATATCACTTTGGAGTATTTTTGTTTAAACAGAAGGCTACTAAAATTGTGATGCTATGCTATAATTGATCCTAACCAGCCAAGAAAAAAAAAGTGAATAAAGTAGCAGAGAAGTAACTGAATATAGTATATTTAATGGATTACATGACCTTAAATGTGTTTTAAGAAGGGCAAAGATTCACTGATAGGTTTTGTCATGCGGGATCACAACGATGTGTTTCTTGTCATCAGTAATATTACTTTCTCTTGGTCATTCCCTTGATAGGGCCATGTGATCAAGGGTTATGATGTATCTACAGAATGTTTTGGGGTACATCATGTGTCTCAAAAAGTATGTTCTTGTTTAAGCAAGATCTAATTAAGACATCCATATTTCTTATTCATTTTCTTTTAGATCAAAACTGCTTTTGCCCTTGGAGTGAAGTCTGTGGAAATAAAATTGTAGTTAGCCACAATGAGATCAAATTGCTCCAAACTGAACATCAGAAGGATGGATTTCTTATTCTTGAACAGCCAATACAGCCACTTCACACCTACATCCTGACATGGGATATCATTGAAGAGAACATGAAGAATTATGGATTTTTTCGGTTTGGGTTGTCCACCATAGACCCACAATCAATTACCCAAGATGATTTTGTGGAGAAGTTTTCTGTTGAAGCTGGAAACTTTCATAAAAAAGGTGATATTTTTAGCAACAAAAACATCCATTGCTTGAAGAGGTCTCTTTCTCCATTGAATTTTTTTTTTTGTGATGAATTTTTGTCTTGCCAATACATGTACTAATTTCATACAGAAATTATACCTGATCATACATTCCACCCCCCACAAATGAATTGAATTTTCTTCTTGAAACATTTCTCCATCTACATGAAGGTCATTACTTTTTGTCATGAAACTAAATGTTACACTTAGGTGATAATCAGAATCTCAGTAAGGTTGATTGTTCTAACATTCATAATTTGGAAGTAAAGAATAAAAGAACACACAAAGGTTGGACATATGCACAGACATTGCCTTAATAAAGGATTCTGTAATGTTTAAATTTTGTATTTTAATGAAGACCACAACATATTTGGCTGACTGTGAAGCATATGTTGTAAAATTGGAATTATGGTCAATATGGCAGCAAATGTATTTACTTGATTTTTTAATCACTGAGCAGACAGCAGATACCAGTGATGTCATGTGTTTGATGATATGAGAACATGTCACTAAGTGCATTCTCATAAAATAGGCATATCTTGCTTGTTTTTTTTTTTGTTTTGTTTTTTATACACAAATTGAACCCTACAGTCTTTGTGATTATATATTTTCTTTGATTAGAATTGACCCCTCAGAACTAAATGTTTCCCCATTGATCTTAAACTGCACCAAAATATTTGTGTTTTGAATTACTTATTGATGATTAAAAGATAAATCTCTCTATCATCATTTTAAACAACGTTTTTTTTTTTTTCAGATGGTTTGCAGGAATTTACATGGTTCTCTTCTCCAATCTACATTCATCAGTACAGGGACAAATTTCTGATCAGTCTTGACAAGAATGGCATGCTGATACACAATGTGACATTAGACTCCAAAAATACGATCTATAATATCCATAACATTACCAAGCCACTCTTCCTGATTATTGACTTGTATTCAGGAAAACTTGATGTGAAGAAGTCTCCCTTGAGTTTCCAGAGTTTGGGTAGGTCATTGTACACCAGGTGTCTCAAGCTCAAATCACCACGTGGGCCACATGAGGAATATTACAATCACTGGAACCTTTTTGTTTGCACTATTAATTATTTTATGAATATCAGGTGTCATTGTGGGACACAGGAAATAATTCCATGGGTCACATGCAGCCTGCAGGCTGTGCATTTGAGACCCCTGGTATACTGTATGCTGTATTCAGGAAAATTAGTGAACAAAGTCTCCCTTGAGTTTTCAGAGTTTGGGTAGTTGAATGTACTCTGTATACTGTATTCATGAAACTTCATGTAAAGAAGGTTTTATCATCTACTTCCTAACACTAGGTTATTGGGCTCAAGACATGTATTCTTAAGAATGGATATGTTTTGTAAGTTTTGATAAGTTTTGATAAAAAAGGGAAGTGTTTACTTTTTAATGTACGAGTGGATATGATGACAGTTAAGGTATATGTGACTTCTCTTTCCTCGGCAGGATCTTTAATGATTTTGGATATGACACTCTTAACCACTCCCACTTTCCAATACCTCCAGTTACCTCTTGAACATTATGGTTTACAGTTGAAAGTAAATCTTGAGAAAAGTAGCATGTTTTCATACTTTTATATTTCATCTAAAAATCTTTTTGACCCTTAAACCTCCTTCCATAAGGGGAGGGGAATTCATACATTGTTATGTATGTCTGTATTAGGTGTGTTCATTTTTATGATTATTGATTATCAGCATAATGTTTGAAGACATTACATAGCTTCAAGATAGCGGGTTTGTACTCTGGGATGAGGTCATTTTGTTTGAGTAAACTTGTTATTGTGGCCTTTTGACCTTGGAAGCTGTGGAAGAAATGTTGTTGATCAATTTAATGTGATTTGAGTTCAGGTAATGGTTTCCCTCTAGGAAAACCAGGTGATCTAATTTCTGATTGGTTAGCTGCTAAAGGACCTGACCTTATTGACATGTTGGAATGATTTAGAAATAATTATCGATTCTCTTTCTGGTTGCATATTAGTTTTTTTATATAAGAGATGTTTACATGAGAATTAGTTATTCCTATCTTAAACATAGTCTTAGTTGAGTCTTTAAGCTATGTTCGTTTATTAATTGGAATGATAAGGTGCTCATTAACTTCAGGAATAAGTAACTATTTTGGAACTACCGTGGATTCATTTAAAGACATTTTAGATTATATCACTGTGATACATCCAGACTGTTAGCATATCAAACTATTACAGATTATTGGCACATGAGCACAATAGATTGGAATTCGTTGGGCCATTGGAATTCATTTGGAATACCAGATACTTTTGGACGTGTTTTAGGACTATTTAGGATTTCATTTATCATACACTAAATTATTTTTAAGTTTTCACTTTGTTGGCCGTCTGATGAGTTTACATGTAATATTACCAAATGGACACTGGGAAGTGATGAAAAAAGTGTAATAGCTTAAATATTTTTGGTAGGGGATGGACTTGTACATATTCTTTATAGTGTATGCAGATTTTTATTTATTTGGTTCAGTACATTCTTTTAATCCATATGACAAATACTGGAAACATTACCAAAATGTCATTAGAATATAGTTTATCAGTTTAGTTACAAATCTGTTATATTTTCAGCCAATTATCATTCTTAAGAAGATGACATGAATAAAGATGAAACATTTTGTCGCCAAAGAACGTGGATCCAAGTGCGTATTTTTATCAGGTTTAGCAATTAGGCAAACAATGCGAAATTAATGAAATTATGCCACTAATCACCAAAATGGCACTGAATGTTTGCGAACCAAAACTAAGCTTTGAGTCACATGAACAAATTTTGGATTAGTACAACTAAAAGCAATTATAATGAACAAAGTTGAAAAGGGTGGGACCAGTTAGTATATGCTTATGTAAGAAAAAGAACTTTTTCCCCACATGTTGCAGCTGTTAATTTCTACATACATACATGATACATGATCTTTTGCAATTCAGCATAAATGCCTACTATTATGCAAATTTAATTGTAAAATGGGTATCTGCAGTAGATATGAGTGTATTTGATGTACAATTAAAAATAACCCCCAATTTTGTACATCAGTTTGGTTTATCTACGTGGAAATTCCTTTTTCTCCTTCATAGTCCCCCCCTCCCTGGCTCCACCCTGTTGTTTAGCTTCTAATGGTATTAGGCATAAGCTGAAAAAAATCTATCAATAATGCCCTGTAGATCACCCAAAATGGCAAGTGTTTGCCAAGGCTATAAAATCTATCTCAAATTGCATTGATTGCTATTAAAATGGGGCTTCTTATTTTCACAGCTTTAGATAGATAACTTTGATAATTACATGTACTCCAGATTGGAGATGGAAGAGGATTTGGCTTCAAAGTTTGTAAATCTCTATCATTTCCTGTTTATCTTGAACAAGTTTATATGCATTCTAAGGTAGTCATGAATATTGCCACTGCATTCACTTTGATTACTGTAATAATGATCCTTCATTTATCTTTCAGTTTATTGCATTTTTATAGCATAAAGTTTGTTCATGTTAATTATGACCAGATTTGACAATATATAATAAGAAAGTAAGAAAAGGACATTCATACATGAAAATATCAAAACTGAACCACATTTAAATTCTCAGTTAAACAAATTTGATTTTACACAATCAACATAAAACAGTTGCATTCAGAAACATCGGTGCTAAAAAATTACATCGAGGTTCAACACCTTCCTGACTAGCCATTGTTAACAAGCCTTGTAGCATACTTCAAAGTAAACATTCACTTCTCAGCTGGTGCTTGATGATACATTCAGGAAAAAGTGATGATGACAGTTATTTTTTTTCTCATCAAAATCACTTCATTTATTGTATGAACAGCCACTGACAGAGAGCAGACTTCAGCACTGTGTAGATGAATTGGGTGCATTAAAAAAATTATCACATTCTCAAATAATCAGCCATATTTTTTAAGTAGACTGATAAAGGTATTTGTATACTGCCAATTTTAGGTATTCATCAAGACCATTAAACCTTTTATCTAAATTTAAGTTAATTGGCTAGTCTTTAACAGGGAAAATAAACAATAATTATATTCAGGGCCTGATCAGGTCAAGTGTGGGGGTGGGTGGGTGGGTCCTAAATTTCAAAGGGCCCTGACTTAGAAAGGGAACCAAGCAAAAGTCTATGTGTCTATTTACTCAGAGTGTGCATAATACCCAATAAACATGTGCAAGATGTGTCGAATTTCTAGTGACAGTTGACTGTATGTTTGTGTGTGTGTACATTTCTTTTTAGTAGGTTGTGTGTGTGTGTCTGGAAACCCAGGTGCCCCCCCCCCCCCATCTGGCCCTGATATTTAATTTTTCATATAACGCTAGAGAACATTATTACACGATAATATGAGACATTAACATCAAATGCGTTTCTCAGTCCATTTTTTTACCAGCTAAGATCTTTTTAGCTTTAAGGAGTGTGGCTCTTTGATATTTTCTTTTAATAGTTAATGTCTGTTTTGAAACTTAGAAGCACGACATTGAACAGTAGCTTGCACATGTACAGACTGTCCTGACTGAGTGCTGTTGACTGGGTGCAGGAAGCTACAGTAACAGGCATAGTGGCTGATTTCAGAGAAAGACACCCATTTAAGCCAGTGGCCGGTGATGTAGATTTCATGGAAAAGTGAGGACCGAATAACTTGGTATTCTTCATTGAAATCACTTTGTTCATGACATGAATTGCCACTGATAGAGTGAAACAGCCAATAGAGTGTAGGCAGTTCCGTGCCTTTAATGCCGTACTCTCTCCTAATCAATGCTTTTTTCAAAGTTTAAGGGTAAAAATGCAGAAAAATCTTTTCATAGTTTAGCTCATGTATCTTTGATTTTAGTATATGATGTCGTGTTGTTCCTGTAGAATAAACTTTGAAATGAATTACGACAGGCATAACATAATGTTCCAGCGTACTTTATCATACATGTGCGACATAAATAGTACGGGGCATTTGTTTGTAATCTCTAATCAAATTTTATATGTATTGCTGCATTCATTCATTTCTTCAAAGTGGGTATTGGAAATAGCCTGGAAATAAAAGGGAAACTATGACAAATTATTAATCAGCACACAAAACACATTTATGAAATAACATTTATTAAGAATGAACATCGAATTTACCACTTGATTCAGAATAGTATGCAAATGTAAACATAGGTGCTCCATGCAAGCTAAATTTTGAAGAAAAAAAAGCAATGACCTGAAGAAAAAAAACCCATACCAAGTGAGAAAATTACCTCAGATTATCTCCATGACCGTTTCTGACATAGGACCCTGTCTATCATACTATAAATCTCTTTTATGATAGACAGGGTCCTATGTCAGAATGGGTCATGGGGGTAATCTGAGGTAATTTTCTCACTCTGTATTCTTTTTCCTTCAGATTATTGTTATTTTTTAGCTCTTTTATAGTATGATAGACAGGGTCCTATGTCAGAAGGGGTCATGGGGGTAATCTGAGGTAATTTTGTCACTCGGTGTGATATTTTTTTCTTCACATTGTTGCTTTTTCTTCATCTTTTTTTTCTGACATTGTTGAGAACCTTGTTTTGGATACTCCTCCTGAATCAGTAGAGGCCATCTTAAAAATCCTATCATTACTTCTTATGAATGATGATTTCAGCATAGGGTTTTCACTGAAAGACATCTTATAATGTCTAGTTGGTCGTAAATGAAAATGGTTCCAATCTGACATACAATATTCACCACAGTAGCCATCTTGCAAATCTTGTTTCTCCTGAATAGAAAATCATATTGACATGAGGTTTTCACTTGAAGACCTCATATTATGTCTAGTTGGTCCTCAGTGAAAATAGAGCTATTCTAAGGTCTATTAAGGCCATCACTGTATCTATCTTGAAAATCTCATTATTGCTACTCCTTTTGAATGGATGGTCATACCAACATAGGGTCTTCACTGAAAGACTTCTTGTCATCTCTGGTTGGTGCTAATGAAAATATCACTGATCTGACATTCAGTATGGCCACCATGGCATCTATCTTAAAAACTTGTTATTGGTACTTCTCCTGAATAGAAAGTCATCCTAACATAAGGTTTTCACCAGAAGACTTTGTATGATATATGGTTGATTCTGAATGAAAATAATGCAAATCTGATGTCTATTATGGCCACCACAGTGGTCATGTTGAAAATCTTGTATTGGCTACTCTTCATGAATTCATGGTCATATCAACATGGGGATTTAATGAAAGGCTTCTTATGATGTCTAGTTGGTCGTAAATGAAAATGGTGCCACTCACACATCCAGTATGGTTTGCCATTGCTGCTATCTTGAGAATCTTATTATCACTACTCATCTGAATGGGCGGTCATATCAAATGAGGTTTTTGCTAAAATACTTATTAGGATGTTTTGTTGGTCCTAAATGAAACTTTTATCAATCTGACCTCCAATATGGCCACCACAGTGGCAATCTTGAAAATCTTATCACTACTTCTTTTGAATGATGATATCAGCATTGAGTTTTCACTGAAAGACTTTTTATAATGTCTGGTTGATTGTAAATAAAAATAGTGCTGATAGTGCTGAAAATAGCGGCCACCACTATGGCCATTTTAAAACTCTTCTTAGGCTCATTCTCCTAGATGGCTGGTTATATTAATATTGTACTTTTGCCAGCTGACTTCTAATTATTACCCATCCAAAAGAGAGAGTCATATCGACATGGGTTTTTCACCAAGTCTAATTTTAATGTCTTGTTGTTGCCAAAATTAAAATGATGCAGATCTGACAACCAGTATTGCCTCCATAGTTGCCCTCTTGCGATTCTTGCTGTTGCTACTCTTCTTAAACGGAATGTTAGTTTGAAATTGGGCTTTCATCCAATGAGTTCTTACTGTTTCCAGGTTGTCCTTAATGAAATTGATGCAGATTGATCCTGCCATCTTGAAACTATTGTTATTTCTACTCATTCCAAATGGATCATTATATCATCATTTGTTGTTCACCAATAGACTTCTTAGGATACCAACATATGGGTTTTATGATAACTGTCTTAAAAATCTTGTTGTTGTTGTTACTCCCCTGAAAGATGTTCATATTGACATGGGATTTTCATCCAAAAGACTTCTAATGATGTCTGCTAGGTGGAGAATGATAATGTTGCCAATCTGACACCCAATATGTCCACCACAGATGAAATGGTTGCAGCATTTAAAAGGAAGAAATGGTTTTATTTTGAACTCATGGAAATTCTCTTTGCCCAGTTGAACATCAGTCCCATAAATGGCCTCTTGTTATACATGGAGGTATTGTGATACCCTCCATATTTCAGTGTTTCTGTCCATTACTACATCTCCTCCAGAACAGTTGCAGGATGGCATATTCATGAAACGTTGTTGTCATTTTGTAATTTTGGTAACCATCTGCAAGAGAAATATCATCCTTGGTGCCTTTTCCTTGGGGTTCTGGGGAGGATATTTTTAAATTCAGATGGACAGATAGTTCTATTACAATAACATTTTCAGATAACCAGACTTAATATATGTGACCAGAGCAGGAAGATGAATTATATATGTGATTCTGATTTTGCATTATGTCCTATGAATCACTGCAGATAGAGAGGGGTAGGAAGCAAGTACTCTGTGTGTCACTACATGTGTGTGTGTGTGTGAGGGGGATGAGTACTGTATGTGTAAGTGTCCGTATGTATCCTTGTAATATATACAGTAAACAGCATGGGATTTGAAATGATGTATCATTGCAGTTGTTCTAGTTGTTTTTGGTTTTAGCTCTACTGGTTGTAGACTAGAAGAGCTTATGGGATGGCCAGTTGTCCATCTTCCAGTATCAGTCCATCAGTTAGCATCAACTTTTATCAATACTCCTTCTAAACTACTTGGAGGATTACCATTAAATTTAGATAAACATTTATCTTAAGATCTAGTTGGTTCTAAATAAAATATGGTGCTGCACAGACATCCAGTATGGCCACCACAGCAACCATTTAGAAAGTTTTGTTATCGCTGCTCCTCCTAAAAATGGAAAGTCACATCAACATGGGGTTTTCACTGAAAGACTTCTTATGATGTCTAGTTGGCCCTAAATGAAAATGATGCCAATCAGACATACAATATGGCAGACTAAGATATCTAGTTGGTCTTGAATGAAATTTGACATCAAATAAAGTTGCCATTGCAGCCACCTTGAAAATCATTTTGTATCTATTCCTTCTAAATTGTAAAGTCATATTGATGTGGCTTTTACTAGAAGACTTATTGTGACAACTTGGTCCTGAATAAAAATGATATCAATCTGACATCCAATATGGCCACCATAGCAGCCATCTTGAAAATCTTGTTATCACTAGACTTCTAGAATTACTGGTCATATTGAAATAGGGTTTTCACCAAAGGAAATCATACGATATTTTTTTAGTACTAAATGAAAATTATGTCACCAAGACATCCAGTATGGGTGCCACAGTGAACATATTGCAAATATTGTCATTAATTCTCCTGAATGGATGGTCATATTGGCATAGGATTTTCACAAAAATTCTTGAATTGGTGTTTGTTTTATTCCTCAATGAAAATGGCACCAATCGTATGACTGCCACCGTGGCAAATTTGAAAATCCTACCACTCAAGAATATCAGTGGCTAATTTGAAAATCTTACCACTCAAGAATATCACAGGCTGTTTCAACACAAAGCAGTTAAAAAGAAATGGTCTTATCTTGAGGTCTTGGAAATTATTTTCAGAAAGTAGAGAATCAATCCCATTAAGGGATTTGCTAGTATAAGATCTAGAAGTACACATGATAAATAAAATGTAACCATTTATTTTCCATTTCAGACCCAAGGTCCAGTGTCAAACAGTTTTACCTTTTTGAGAACATTCAAAAAGATACTGATGAGGAGAAGTTAAAACTTGATTTGGAACACAAGTTAAGTCAAAAACCATTCCAAGTCTACTATGGAACAAATCCATTCAAGGCTGTTGTTGTTTTCAGATCCCAAATTGGTAAGTTGTTTTCTAATATAGAGTGCACTTTAGATAAAACATCACATTTTGTCATTTCTTCAAGTAAAGGTGAGGCAGACTGACAGATTTCTTTTCTGACAGTGTTATGATGGCCATAATGGCTAAAATTATTTCCCAAATATTTTACCAGATGTTTGAATTTAGCAAATGTTTTTAGGTGGTATAATCTTGCATTATTGACTGTGAACTCATTTATTTTCATGTAAATATTTTAGCAAACATTGACATTTATATCTGTATTGAGATTAGTGGATATGCTTCATATGGTTCATCATTGTAAACCCACACAGTGATTGAGGCCGATGGGTGGATGGGTGGGTTAAGAAGAATGTGATCAGTTTTGGATTTTTTTTGTTAAAATAGCGTTTCTACTAAAAGAGGGAAGTGTATTTATCATGGCATATATGTATTACTTTGAATAGGGTAATTAGAAAATCATAAAAGGATATGAATGTATGATTTGATATTCACTGGTTTAACTCATATGATACATGTGGAAGATACAACAATGTTGTCCATTATCAATGAACCAGTCATACAAATGGCTTTATCTTATGTTATAAATGTGGAACATGAACCACTTCTTTTATGTTCGTGCTAATGGCTTTATTTCACATTATACTTGTGGAACATGAGCCAGTTGTTTTATATTCATGCTAATGGCTTTATCTCATATTATATATGTGGAACATGTACCAGTTTTTTTTTATGTCCATGCTAATGGCTTTATCTTATGCTCATGCTATACATGTGGAAGTGGAACCTGTCATTTTGTATACATGCTAATGGCTTTATCTTATGTTATATAAGTGGAACCAGTCATTTTGTATTCATACTAATGGCTTTATCTTATGTTATACAAGTGGAACCAGTCATTTTGTATTCATGCTAATGGTTTTATATCATGCTATATGTGGGGAACAATAACCAGTTATTTTATAATTTATTCTAATGGCTTTATCTGATTTGATAAATGTGGTACATGAACCAGTCATTTTATATTCATGCTAATGGTTTTATTTCATGTTATACTTGTGGAACATGCTCCAGAGGTTTAACTTGAAAATTTGAACATTCCTGATGATATAGTCTTTTATTTAAGGATTGAGAAGATTTATGGTGATTTTACTGCAACAAATTAAATTTTACCAGTGACAACAGAGCCTGTAAAACTGAGATTGGACAATAAAACCACCATTAAAATTCCTCAACTTTTGAAGGCAAATACAAGAGCACTATTTATCCACATACTAACACACTATCAAAATATTGTAGAATAATAGCAAGCTAATTCTCTTTGGCAGACATCATAGGAAGAGACAAGATATCATGATGTCATCTAAATTTCTCACTTTATCATTGATTTTTCAGCAGCAGATTTTCATATTTGACCAATCATAAAATTGTGTTATATAGGTATTTTGTTAGAATGGACCACTGACCATACAGTTGCACTCATTAGGCACGAGTCAGTAAGAGAATTTTGTCAGAGCTTTTACTTATGGTTCTTGCTATAAGACAACTGTATATAAATTCCCAACATCACTCCACATTACATGTCAGTTTCCTTGAACATTTAAATTGTAGCAAAGTTATGTATAATTAAACATGTCTATAGATTATGTTACATATATGTAATTTAATTGTGTGTTTTAAATTTTTTATTTTATTTTTATTTCATTACATGTTATTGTTATGATAACTTTATTCACTGGAACTGACATTTTTCCAGAAAATTCAGTTCAGTTCTTTTTAGCCTGATTAAAATGCAGTAGTTTGAAACATTGCTACATTGTATTTTTAGCTGACCTAGTTCCTGACCTTGATTCAGAATTGGTAAACACAGAGTGAAAATCATTGGTCATAATCAAAGTCATACTTGGCCTGCATGTTAGTTTGAGTAAACAACCTTTTTTTTAAAATTCATTTCCAGTGTGGGAATCATTGATTTTTAGCTAAGGCTATACTAGAGTATGTGATAATTGACTTGTAGTTTTTTTTGTGCCGCTCGGACTAAGTGATTACGTGACCCCATCATGTGGGTCTGAATTGCGTTTTAGCTGGAGCTAAAACTGAAGTTTTATAGTGAAATAGTCAGGCGTATTTCATACCTTTGGAGCTCAAAGGTACTTTGTGTTGTGACCAGTTTAAGTTGAATTTTTTTAATTTAAAATAATTTATTCACCCTGGAAAATACTTGTCTTCATCAGAATTCTTGGACAAAGACATTTATTGGAAATTATTCGGAATTCTAAAGCTGGAACATTATTCTTGATTCATAAAATTCAACAAGGAACTGTTGACATTACAACACTAAACCGGGTATAGAAGATGTCATCGCCTTCCATCTTGGAACTTCATCGGGATTTGAACTTTGATTCAATTAGAACTTTTTAGTGATAGGACTTATATTTTTAAATTCTAGGATTAATTTTTGGATTAGATTCACAAATCATAAGTCCTTTTTTCTTATTTTTATCTTGTTTTCTAGGGAAATAAATTATTTTGTTAAATTTTACAAAGCTTGTTGGCTTCACTCTTTTCTTTGTTACTTTGTACGAGGCTAGACATATAACAATTATAATAATTGATGACAAACTCTGTACTTTATGGTCAGGTGTCCTTTATGTATAAGTAACAAGGATGAGAAAATTAAAAAATGAGTCCATTAACATGATACATGATATGGCATGTGTTTTTTATTTGAGGGTGTCTGCTAAGGAAGGTTTCTTTGTATCACAGTTATCACTGGCTTACTGTCAACAAGTTAAGATTCATTTGCATATATGTATATAATGTTATTATGCTGGTACGCCATCTCCTCACATGTGATAGGTCACTTTCCTTGTCTGTACTCTCGGAATTTGTCATTAGCTTTAGGTCAAGTGAAGACAATGAAAACTGGTCTAACAGCTAAGCAGGTGTCTGAGCCCCGTACGCTGCAGGTTTTGCCAAAACCCAATGAAAGTTTCGAAGGGGGCCTAAAGGACTACTATGAACAGTATTTTAGCAATCGTGAGGCCAGTGATGGTGGTGAACTCCGCAAGATATGGATTCAAGAGGGTTATTTGCTAGCCACATTTATGAATGTTGAAGGTATGTTCAACATTGTTCAAGATAAAATTGATCACTTGTTTGGTTTATCATTTTGTATCTTGTCTGCATCAGCAGTTAGATGTAGATACAACTTTTCTGGATGGGCAACATCATTGTTTGTTTTGGTGCTAGAATCTTACATGTGGCCCTGAAAAATACTGACATTTTCAGTTATCTAGTAAGTACGAATAAGGGGTTGGGTTGTAAAAGATTGTCTGTTTTAGATTGCCTTCTGAAACTTTTGATTGAGTGACATTGTTGATTGACAACACAGATTGACATTATTATCATCATCAATTTATGTGTGAGGATTTTTTGTTAAAGATTGTATGTTATAGTATACCTTGTGTGTGAAACATTGTGTTCTGAGAAATTCTTGCTTAAGTCAGTTTATTACAAGTAAGAACACCAAAGTATAAATGTTGTTACTTTTGGGGGTCATATGTACTGAAGAGTATAGTACTTTATGTAAAATAATTTGCTTGCACCAGCACTGTCAGTGGCAGTAAAATCTGCTATAAAGGTCAACTATATTTAAGCAAGTACTTGTTGTATATAGACACCTTTTAGCATCCAATTCAGAGCTCAATCCAGACTGTAATTTTGTGGCACAAAAAGTTAATTCATTGTCCATTCAGTTCTATGTATATACCTGTCAGAACATTATGTGTCCTGCAAAACATATGATTTGGAAAGGATGATTTTCTCCAATTTGTAGAACAGAGAGAGAGAGAGAGAGAGAGAGAGAGAGAGAGAGAGAGAGACAGAGAGAGAGAGGCATTTTTTGACACCACAGTATGTGCCCATAACCTTCATAAACAGTAAATAGTTGTGCTTTATGATCATAGAAAACTAACATCTTGGGGCAATTGGTGCAGTTGATTGTCCTAGAGTGGATTCAAAGATATCTTAGCCATAAATAAACAGCCGCCATTGATCTGATTATTTAACTGACTGACAATAGCTAGGGTGATGTTGTATTTATAATCTTTGTTACAGCCATTGTGCTAATTTTGCATAGTAAAATACATGAAGTGGAGTAACTCAATTTGCTTAAAGTGAGGTAAATTGAAGACATGCATGTTAATCCCGCTTTATTAAAGACAATTGGTTTGAAGTCAGATTTTACTCCAAATATAACAAAGCAAAACATGATATTATTTCAATAGTTACAATTATTCTTTATTTAAGGAAACATGTTGAATGCTGCTGTAATTCAGGCAAGGGTGGGCAATTGGCAAATCATGTATAGCCCAGCAAAACTAAACTCTGTTGTGATTATGTGAGTCTGTGCATATATATGTATGTGTGTGTGTGTGTGTGTGTGTGTGTGTGTGTGTGTGTGTGTGTGTGATGATATTTGACATTGCTAAGTCTGTTTGTTTGAAAGCATGGTAAATACTTCAGTGAAAACATTTTTTTTTTCTTTTAATAAAATCTAAATTTTGATTTTTCTGAAGGCTTATGTGAACAGAGAACTTGTTCTTAATTGTGTGAGTCATAGTTATTTTTAGTTGTTTGCAAAGACCCCTCTTTGGGCCTTAAAACACATTACTCTCAGCTACCCCTAACTCTTGGGGATGTAACAGGTATGCAGATACAAATGATGCCTCCAAATAGTGCAGTGTCAAAATCGTTGGTGTAACTCTGCATTGCTATGCCCATCAAGTTACTGTTCGTGAAATCAGCTCTGACCTTTAGTATGCATTATGTAGATAAGCATTTGACTGACAGAGACTTATAGAGGCTTAGCTAGACTCATTACACCGTTACAGACTTACTATATGCAAATATATGTCTTCAAAACAATTTGTTCAATGAACATTCTGTTGACTCCTTTTGTGGAAGTTCACCCAAATTAGTCTGAATCAAATGAATCCAATGGACATAATGTCCTAATATGCTTCCCTATCTTGCAATCCAACACTGGAACCAAGTCAGATGAATTTTTGGTAATACATTCAGAGGCATAGGCAGGCACCATGTCTTGCTATGATCATGGCAAAAACCATGTCAGAGTCAAAATTTGTTTCTGTCTCTGTCAGAGTCCGAATGTTTATGTCTTGTGCAGGATCAAGACTGCAATAAAGTTGTTGTTGTTGTTGTTGTTGTGGGGCTTAACGCCATTTTTCAGCACACGATAGGCTATACATGGCGGCCAGTATTAATGGTGGAGGAAGAAACCGGGAAATCCCCGGAAAGAACCACCGACCCACGAGAAGCTACTGGCAAGCTTTCTCACATATCCACATTTGCCGAATCCTAGACTCGAACCCACGCAGACAGAGGTGAGATGGCAGTGATCCGTAACGGAAAGCGCTTTAGACCACTCGGCCACTCGGGGCCCCCTGCAATAAAGTAGAAGTGATATTAAAATTAAAACTCTATAGACATGAAGTGATTCTCATTTGTATATCATTATTTGTTTGTCATGTAAAGTGATTCAGATTGCTATTCAGCATAAGCTTGTATAAGTAAACAGAACACATTAGCAATGAAATGACCAATAACAGCAGCATATTTGCAGGGACAACAGTGAAGCACCCTGATTGAATTTATTTCAGTTGGAAAAACGTTTATTACTTGTCTGCATTAAATCTGTCTTTCTTTCACAAGAAGGCCATCATAAACATCTAATTTTGCTCCAAAAAAATAGTGGACTGTACCTTCAATTGAATATGGGTAGAATGAAGATAAAGAGTTGACTTAAATGAAGAAATAAGTTTTATGTTAATTTATTTACATTCAGTATTATAAACTACATAGTGTCATATTACTAAACTTCAGACATGTTTTTAATCTATCAAGGGGTCATTAACCCAATATCTCTGAATCCCAGATTGAGCACAAGTTCATAAATGAAAAATTATTGTTGTCATGAACCAGTATTATGCAGCCAGCTCACTTGCTGAGGAAACTGTAGTTGGCCTTACTATTACAGCAGAAAGGTTGCTATTTTAACTACTATGTGTGTGTGTGTGAATAAAATGAAACAATTTGATTGAATTCTGGCAGCCTATGTGATGTGGGCACAATAGTTGTCAGTTACTTGACAATACAGTAGTTGTTTTTTTTAATCAGGGCTGTTGGAAAGACATTGTATGTGGAGGATCTCTGTCAGGTGCAGAGACAAATGTTACAGTAATGAAATAAACAGATCAGCCGTTATATATTTATTATGTACATAAGACTAAGGTACTGAAAAAGAAATATCAGCATTATTTCTCATAATTGTATTTGACGGGTTACTGAAAATCACTGTGCGCAATTATTGGTCACATGATAGTTGTCATAGCTATGCAGCAGGATGGTTTCCATTAAAAAGTTTTGTAAATCAGGCCTTTCAAAAGGACCTTGTACATAGAGGAGTTCCTTCATGAGCAGACACAAGTGTTGTAACAGTGAAATAAAAAGAGCAACTGTTACCATGTGTATTTATTTAATATATGTTAGACCAGTGTACAGAAATGTTTCTCACCATTATTATTCATAATTTCTCTTGATGAATTACTAAAATTATTACTGAAATTCTTCTGGAACATGATTATTCTGTTTTATATAAATCTCATCTAATGAAAGTTGACCACATATCCATATTTCCAGATGCAAGGTCTGTGTTAAATCGTGATCATGAAGTGGATGTTTTGCCCTATTTTGAGGACCTTGGTTTGGCCATCAATAAGGGTCACAGACCAGAGTTCAAGGAAGAGTCTACCCTATCAAATCCTGTGGATGTTGCAAAACTAAGGTAGATAACTAAGTTGCATCAAGAATTAACCCTCTTTGTTT